>MU378147.1:7454-166430 GCA_022495175.1 Hypoxylon argillaceum
GCCCCCCCCCGCCGGCGCCCCCCCCGCCCCCCCCCCGGCAGAGGGGATCAAATCTTGTAGCAAAACGTTGGCTGCGTGCATGAAGTCTGAATAAGGATGCAGAGCGAGTGAGCGAAGTTATTAAGAACCTAAGCGATGAGGAATAGCTTAGGAAATACAATTAGCGAATACGTCTCAAGCTGACTGGAAACCGCTCTGTTTTCGGGGTTATATTTTTGACTATAAATGCTGCCCTTGTAGAATGTAATAGAGTGCACTAATTGGAATTATCACCCGGGAAGGGGAGGTTCAAGCTTAGGTACCTCTGTACATAGACACTCTGTACCGAATAGATCCACCAACCACCAGGCAGGTTCCCAAATCGACTAATACAGGTATTCCTATTGGTGCTTGCCACCTTACCCCTGTTAAGACACTAAGGAGCCGAAAATATGGCGAAGTTGAGAGCGAACCGATAAATCTCTATTTCGCATCCAACGTCTCAAATAACAACCAACTTTTCGGCACACTATGCTGTCAGCTGCAAGAGCCCAAAGATCGTGTCCCCAATGTAGGCGCCAAGTTTTGAGTTTGTTTGAAAAGACCTTTGTCAATGCACAATCCGAGTCGCCAGTCTTGGCCAGATGCCGACCTACACCGTTGCGGCGTTCGATAGCGAGATCTCCTTACCTCAACTCGAGATCTTTCTCGGCTACACGGACCAGATTTCAGGAGCCTCAACCCGAAGCACAGCCTGGGGCACAACCCGAGGCACAACCCGATGGCCAATCCCCGAAACCCGATGATATCGAATTGATAGTGCGACAGGCAAGACATGCATTTGGTGCTACACTGCCGAAAGGGTACCTAAATCAAGAAGAGTACAAACTTTATGAGAGATTTTATGGTCCCCCACTTCGAGAAACCAGACCTGAAGATGTTGGCATGCCCATACCGCCCGAAGCCGCCGAAGAGGAAGATGAATATGTCATAGAAGACTCGGATCAGATTTGGGTACAGGAGATAGAAGACGGCGCTCAACCTGAGGAGACCGTGTATGAGATTGTAGAGTCTCCTTTATCTCCTACATCTCTATCTACCGATAACGCCGAGGTGGCAATTCGGTCTCTGTCTGCAGATATCCTCCCACAAGACCTGCCATCGGAGGCTGGGTTAACCCATGTCAATGCTGTCGCCAAGAACCAGCGCGAGTTCAATGCTCTCTTGAAGCTGCAAAAGGACTTTGAAGCTTCGATGCAACTGCCGGAGGAAAACATAGAGGAAGAAGAACCACAGGAAGAGGAAGAGGAGGAGGAGGAGGAAGAAGAGGAGGAAATAGATGAAGAAGACGAAGGGGAGCCGGATGCCACCTTTGGCTTTCCCTCCAACCGCATTCACGAGTTCTCTAGACTTGGCCAGTGGGGACCCAATCCAACTACTCTCCAACTCCCAAAAACCGAGTTTGTCTTGCCCATTACCAAGCTCCTTAAACGGACCGACATCGTTCACGTCAAAGAAGCCGCAGAAAAGGCTTTTGGCGGTCCAGGACTTCCCTTTTCTGTCGCCACGCCGCCTTCGAGACGGAACGCCGAACAGAAACCGATCCCTATGGCGGCCCATCACCATAAGATGTCGGAAATCGAGGCCGATGCCTTCATCGCAACAATGATGCCTGCTATGTATTCGTCAACGATGAGTGTATTGGTGGAGATTCGAAAACGGCTTGGATCTGATTGGATGGCAAAACTTATGTCCCGAGGCAACGGTGAGGGGCCACGAGTGTTGGATGTCGGCACTGGTGGAGCGGCCCTGGCCGCCTGGGAACAGGTTCATCAGGCTGAGTGGGATCTCGCTCCTGAAACGGGCAACAGGAAGGGATTTGCTCCCCCAGGCAAGAAGACAGCTGTAGCGGGTTCAGAGCCGCTGCGACAGCGTGCTTCACGGTTCCTCCATAACACTACGTTCCTGCCTCGACTACCAGACTACCTACATTCGGGCGACCACCCTAATAAGTTAGAGGGGGGCGAAGCTTCGCTGCCGAGGAAGCAGTTTGACATTATCATTGCCTCTCACCAGATGATGCCTATAAAGGAAGGATTTAGGCGTAAGGCAATGATAGATAACCTCTGGGAAATGCTTTCCCCCGAAGGTGGCGTTCTTATTGTTCTAGAGAAAGGCCATCCCCGAGGTTTCGAAGCTGTTGCCGACGTTCGAGCTCGCCTTCTTAACGAGTTCATTGTATCACCTTCAGATCCGCAGCCTGAGTCAATTGAAGTTGAGGCAAGACGCGAGCGCGAACCGGGAATGATTGTCGCACCTTGCACAAACCACAAAAGTTGCCCCATGTACCAAACTCCCGGCCTCACTACTGGCCGAAAAGACTTTTGCCACTTCAGTCAACGCTTCATACGTCCGCCATTCTTACAAAGAGTACTCGGAGCTACTCATAGAAATCACGAAAATATCAACTTCAGTTTTATCGCCGTGCAGCGTGGCATCCTTCCTAACACAGAGAAGATCACGTCAGTCGCTCAAGGACACCAGGCCACAGAGAACGCTTTCCGCGGGTATGAAAACTCTCCGGGGGCCCCGGATACTCTATCACTGCCCCGAAATATCCTACCACCGATCAAGCGGCAAGGGCACGTAACACTGGATCTGTGCACGCCAGCCGGCACAATAGAACGCTGGACCGTACCCAGAAGCTTTAGCAAGCAGGCGCACCGAGACGCACGCAAGGCGAAATGGGGTGATCTCTGGGCCCTGGGAGCCAAGACTCGGGTCACAAGACCTATCCGCCTTGGAAAAGGCGGACCAGTGCCAAATGATGGTGGTGTGAGAGCTCAGCAAGCTGCGCGAGGCGGCAAGGCTAGGGTCATCAACCTAGATGCTAACGCCGGTGGCATCTTCCGCGCCACCGAAGCTGGCAAGGCGACAGTAGCCCCGAGGCGAAGTAAGGGTAACAAGAAGCCTAGACCTTCCGATCTCATGAGGGAACTTGGGCTACAATAGCGATAATGTATAAAAGAAAAATGTACCAAAATGTACTATCATAGGGTTTGCATGTGGGAATAGGTTAGTCTGCACTGTATTCTATGAGGATTAGGATCTCACGAAGAAACACGACTAAGTATGCATATATGACATCTCTAAGCACTCATCACGATTTCATAAGCTTTGACTTCCATTCATTCTCTGCCCTTGTGGGTCATCATACGGTATCCAGACTACATAGCATCCGACATTCCCTGTCTGATGCTGCATCTCCGGGATTTAGGAGATCCATTTTGAGAGAAGCAATACTCTACATTTTCCACATGTTATCAACATTTACTACTCAAGTATGTAAGTGAGCCTAGTGTAGGATTTGCGGCAAGATGGTCACATCAGACAGTATTCTGTACCTGCATTTCCGTCGACAGCCGCGGGGATGTCTGTTTTTGGCGGCGGATGGGTAAGCTAAGCTTGTTCATTGGCCTGGTCGGTGGCTCGGGGTCGCAAGCGCGGATTGCGTCATTGCGATAAGAAAAGAGATAGAGAGAAACCCCACTGAATTTTCTGGCGGGATATGCGACATCGCAAACCCTTGCAATTGCCATCCCACTTCGTGCGCTTTTGTTTGTAAGTCGGCCCCGCGACACGATGGACTCTCATGACATTTAAGTATTTTAATGTGACTATATAGTCAACCTTTTCTAAAAAACATCTCTTATTTAATACCTATTATTATGCCTAGATTTTGATCTCAAGTGCAGCTATCTATAGCCTCGGAGATGTTGGTACTAATTGGCCCTTTCAAACATTAATACCTATCTAGTCTCAGTACTTCATATACCATCATTTGCCCTTGTTTTCCATAGTTCTTCCAGCTCCCTATTAGTAGTTCCTACAGAACACTGGCGCATTCTAAGAGGAATCCAGAATGGTGCCTTATATTTCTCTACTTACGGCAACGAATGCCGAATCACATATCCATTTAATCATTGGCTCCAATTCTTTGGCTGCTGCTCGCTGTAGTCAGTCTCTAGCTGTCGGCGCATTGCCTATACTACTTGCGCCAAAGACAGCGGAGCTACATTATGCCTTACAAAAGCGGGTAGATGATGGCGAAGTCAAATGGGCCAAGGAGGAGTTTCAAGAGCGCCACCTCTTCACGCTAGGGAGAGATGAAGTCGACCACGTAGTAGACGCAGTCTTTGTCACCTCAGGCTCAAGGGATGATAATCACGGTATGCGAATATGCCTCTTTACCACCTACCGCTAGGCCACACAGATATCAAGAATAGGTATTAATTAAGAAAATCAGGCTCTCGAATCTCCGCGCTCTGCAAGCGAAGCCGAATTCCCATTAATGTTGTAGATGCGGCACAGCTATGCTCCTTTACCCTCCTCTCAACCCATACCGATGGGCCTCTCCAAATCGGTGTCACCACAAATGGCCGCGGGTGCAAGCTGTCGTCCAGGATACGTCGCGAGATCGCTGCTTCGCTTCCTCAGAGCCTCGGCGATGCGTGTCTGAGGCTAGGCGACGTTCGCAAACGAATACAAGAAGAGGATAATCTACTACATCTGGCGCAAGCTGGCGGTGGCGATGATGATGACTCGACTGGCCAGCCCGCGACCTTCAACAAATTGGTAACCGATGCTGATCTCGATGCCGCCAAGAACAGGCGCATGCGTTGGTTGAGCCAGATCTGTGAATACTGGCCATTGAGGCGTCTAGCCGCAGTCACCGACGACGACGTAGCTACTATCCTAAAGTCTTACGATGTAGTTAGCTTACCCGAGCCTCTAGGGAGGTCGGGATCAGCCAACGGGACCAAATGTAAGGGCCGGATAATTCTCGCGGGATCTGGACCGGGACATCCAGATCTTCTCACTCGAGCCACCTACAAAGCTATCCAAAGTGCCGACCTCATCCTGGCGGACAAGCTTGTTCCTGCGGGTGTGTTGGACTTGATACCTCGGAGGACGCCTGTCCAGATTGCGCGCAAATTCCCGGGGAATGCCGACGCCGCGCAAAACGAGCTCCAGGAGATGGCTATCGCCGGTGTGCGAGAAGGCAAGACTGTTCTACGTCTGAAACAGGGCGACCCATACATCTACGGGAGAGGAGGGGAAGAAGTAGAGTATTTCCGCAACCATGGTCTCGGCGATAAAGTCGTTGTCCTACCTGGCGTTACGTCAGCTCTATCAGCGCCTCTTTTCGCCAACATCCCGTCCACACAGCGTGACGTCGCCGATCAGGTTCTCATCTGCACTGGCACTGGGAAGAAGGGGAAACCACCTGCACCACCAGAGTACACGCCTACTCGGACGGTGGTGTTCCTCATGGCATTGCATCGTATAGAAGGACTTGTTGGGGAGTTGACCGAGTATCTAGAAACAGAACGCCCGCCCCAAGCAGAGGATGCGAGTCCAGACGCAGTCAAGCAAGTGCAAAATTTAACGCCAAGTCGAAGAGCATTATGGCCAAGAAGTACGCCATGCGCCGTCATCGAGCGCGCAAGTTGCCCCGATCAGAGGGTAATTCGGACCACGTTAGACGCAGTCATCAAGGCAATCGAGGAGGAAGGAAGCAGGCCCCCCGGGCTTCTAGTCGTCGGGCGCGCCTGTGAGTTTCTGAACAAGTTGGAAAGCGGTCGCGCTTGGAGTGTCGAGGACGGGTTCAGCGGCCTGGATATTATGGACAGTGTAGATCTAGGAAGTGCATAATTCCACACGGAATGGTTTCGGGCGTCTGGCATATCACATCACGGGGCAACATCGGCATTTCAACGGCGTCAGGAGTTCCTACTCTAAACCAAGTAGTCTGATTTACAGTGTTAGTGACAATCTACCTATCTACATCTCCTACATCTCTTATCTTCGTCCATTCATCCCCGTATCCAATCTACTCATTACTTTATCTCCCCAATTCACATAGTTCTGGCTAGACTGGCTGCACGGCTCGTCCCCGACTTAATCTCGGTCATCGGGGTGGAACACAAGGCAGCGCACCTCAATACTCTCGCGCGAAGGCGCATTAGGCGCCGAGCTCGGGTCGACGAACGCCGTGTGCGGGATGCGGCGCGCGCGGCCATCCGTCTTGCTGTCGAAGCACTTGATCAGGAGGACCTCCTGCGGCGTCAATCCACGCTTGTAGTACCAGCGCTGGCCCGGGGCGTGGCGGACGGCGAGGGTCTCGCCCTTGCGGTTGGGGTAGATGAGGCCGATGGGCACGAGCTCGTCCTCGCCGACGCTGCGGGCGTCGGCGACGGCGAGGGGGTCCCTCTCGACGCGGCGGATGGGCCGCCACACGTTGATGATCTGCACGCGGCCCTTGAGGAGCTCGGCGGCCTCCTCGGCGGGCAGGTGGTGCGGCACGCGCGAGAGCGAGGCCGAGTACGACTGGTCGATGTGCACGCGCTGCACGGGGCCGCGGAGGGCGGCCGAGGCCGCCGTGGCGGGGGCGTCGCGCTTGTCTTGGGACTGGCGGCGGATCGTGTGGTCGAAGATGACGATCTTGGAGGCGCCGGTGCTGGAGGGGGTAGGAGGCGGGTTAGCGAAGGGGGGAAAGTCGTGAATGTTGGAGCTGTTTGGTTGTCTGGTTGGCTTCACTTACACGTCCTTCAGCAGCTGCTCGGTCTCAGGGTAGTAGACGGCCTTGATGTGCTCGTCGTCGACGAAGTCCTTCTCCTCGGCCACGTGGGGGTGGATCTGGAAGCCCTGCTTGTCGAGCGTGTACTCGGCCTCGTGGCCTTCGATGTTGGTGATCTTGACGGTGTGGGGCTCGACGGGCCTCTCGTAGGTCTCGGGCTTGTTCACGTATGAGGGTGCTGGTGGCGAGCCGTCCTCGTTGTCCTTGAAGAAGTTCAGCACGGCCTCGACCTCGCTTGGCGACGTGGAGCCGGCGACGGCCTGCAGACCCTCGGTGAAGAAGGTCGGCAGGCTGCTGGTGGGTGCTTGGACGTCTGCGGATGCCATTTTTGGTGTGAGAAGAGTTTCAGTCTGAAGGGTGTCTGATGTCAAGATGCTGTTGTTGTGTGTGTACTAAGATGATCCGAGAAATGATTCATTCTGTTTGCCTCCCCTTCCTGAGTATTTATATCTAGCCGTCGAGGTTGCAAGCTCGGTTGTTCTGGATGAGATCATGGACATCCCTGCCGATTCGCTCGCTGTGGTCCGGGATGTAGTATTAGACAGGCCGCACCGGTTCCCCGCAAGCACGTCACCTAGCTCGAGGGTTGCGACGAGACGCGCTGCGGCCTATCGAATGCCGTCCTGTCCCAGCACCCAGACGACCTGGACGCGGGCATTAGAAATCAATCCACATTTGTAATCGGAAGATCATCCGACCCCGAAGCTTCAGATTGGCTTGTCGCTGGGGTCTTGGAGGAGGGTTGTTGTTCGTTGATGGATCCACCGGACAAGACGGACACTTTATTGAGGTGACAACTATCTAGCGCCTAGCCCTCACTTATCTTTGACACGTACTATACATGAAGACACCTAACTGTCCTATCTAGAAGCTTGCTACGAGCATATTGCGACTTGCGAGAGTATGGTTTATTGAGTTAATCCTCCTGGGAATAATGGGAAAACTCATCATAGAAGATAGCGCGGAGTTCCGGTTCCGCAGCCCACTACCTAGCTATCCGAGGTATATCCAAAGACGGCGGCGGTAAGCGCTGGGAGGACTTCAGAGCCATAAGTAGAAGTCATATCCACGTACCCGGCTACTGGCGTCTTTTAGAATCTACGCATGTGTATCAAGGCTTCCTCTATCTAGACTTCTGACGATACAAGATTTGCGGGCTTGATTATTAATCGGAGCTATTATAATTTATGTCCATGCCAATGCCGTTGGCATGGGGGTAGGCTCACTTTCGTGGGGACGGGATTCTGTAACCGGGATTCACGTCAGATCGACTTCATATATGGCGTGGTTGAATATTGTATTAGTTATCCGGCAACTCCAAGCAGTGTTGCTTGCATATTGGCAGAATTTATAATACAAGCATTTCCTCTTCCAACTCCATAACGCCATATCTCACCATCGCATGTGTGAGTAGTTATGTGTACACCCTTGGTTTCCCATCCAGATACTTTCTTTCACTCCCAGCCCCATAACAGAGTTCTGGTCATCACAGTTGCAACAACTATGATGAACCAACACTGGTATCTTAAGGCGATCATAACAAACGAAAATAGCCCCTTATTTTTGATGATTTTGTATCGACCTTTCCAATAGTGAGGATAATAGGCCTGCACTGCTTCTTTGTTAGGGCACATCCCCTAAGCCGCGTTGCTTGCCTAGAGTTGACTTACTAGAATGCTGCCCAATCTGGCGGCCTGCAAATATTGGTAGAGAACTTTGGATTTGTTTTGATTTTTAACGTGACCCCTTTTCAGACCCAATAACTTGACCACTCATTGAGTTTCGCATCCGGAAGATCGTCGAGACGACGGAATATCTTCCCCTTCGGCCATCAGTGCCAGTGCGTCAGAGGCAACTTGCCTCAGGACAGCAGCATGCTGTGAATTGGGGTCTATTTCGTCGGCCGTTTCGACCTTGTCGAGTTGGTTGGGTTGATTGACTTGACAAGGTTGGTCACTTTGATTAGCTCCGCCGGCTTGATCAACTTGTTTAGTTTGATCGGTTTGGTCGGCGAGGGAGGGTCGATCAGCTTGGTCAGGCTGGCCCACACCCACGTTCGTGATCGAGGCATTTTCGGGACGTATCTGCATGAGAGTGCACTTGAGGATAAATTATAAGTATGAATCATTTCCATCAACTACTTGAGCATATTTCTAGAAGCCCTTTCGGATAGTTTGAAAAATAGAGGGGCTTTTGTGTCTGTGTGGGAGAGGGAACTTACGTTCGTCCAAGACTTCTTCGCGCACCTCTCGCAGGGGACGCCATACCGGTCTGCTACACATCTCAAATGTGCGGCTCGGCACGAGGTACAGCTCTTGACTGTTCGCTTGCCACCAGTCCGCTTCCTTTTTTTGCGCAATGGCGAGCTTGATGGTGGGGTGCTTGGTTGTTGCATCGAGGGCTGTCTGAGAGGAGTCCTGCCGTTCTTGAGTTTGATCTTCGCATTGTCGTTTTTAATGGTGCCTTGGTCACTCGGTTCCATTATCGAGGTGAACTAAAGGTAGGCCTCGTATAAGTACAAGTTTGTTATAGTGCGAGACTGCGAGAGAAATTGTTAGGTTGGCGTATTTGGCTTTGCAATACACTGTAGCTAGTCTCAAGTGCGTGGCTAGCATAGTAGGTAGACCAGTCGCGTTATGTTTATGATACCTGGCTTGACAACGCGACTTTGGGTACGTCCATCTTGAAGTAATACATCAATAACACAAACACAAAGGCAACTGCGGTAGGGGGAGCGTAACATGTGTTGTCCTCGTAACTAATAGCATGCTTTAAAATGCAAGTATGCGCGCGCCTATAAGAGATTAAGCATTTTCTAAAGAGTTCTAAAGACCTACTGCCTCATTGATTTCTTTGACAGAATATCGGTCACTTTGTAACAGGAATTATTCGTACAGTACAAGTGTGATCTCCAGCTTGATAGACAGACATGCATGATGCATTCTAAATATGCGTGTCTACTCCAGGTTATGAGCCAAATAATTTAGTAAATGCAGCACAACTTCAAAGAAATTTCATTGTTTCATTATAAGTTAATATAGAGAAAGAAAAATAAGCAATTGGAGCTCTTTACCCTCTCTCAAGAATTGGAGGGGAGGCATAAGCCTATGTTGTACTGTTTGTGTTTCAGTTATAAGTAGGTATCTTCATGACTGGCAAGATAATTATTTACCTAAGTTTTCCAAAGTTTGCCAGCAAGTTATTCGAAACATGAGAGATCCAAGCAAATAATGTACAAACTCCCTTCGTCATTTCATCTCGCTTATGCAACCTTAGCTGCTCGACCATGTAACCTAGCTAGCCAAGATGTCGACATAAATCGCCGAATATTCTTCCCCCAGATCATGAAGACAATTAAAAAAAGATTATTAGCGAGCATTATTCCCCCAAACCCTGCAGAGATTACAGCTGTATAGCTGCTCTGCATAATCCAATCCAGCACTTTGAAGCCAAGGCCAAAGCTGACAAGCTGCTTGCCTACATTCATAGCTATGAGCATTTCCGAGGTATCGCTGCTGTATGAATCCACAGCATAAGCCAATGTGAAATTGTAGTAGAAGTAGCCACCCCAAGAGGACATGCCAGCACCAAGGAAGTAGCCTATCCAGTGCAAGTTTCGCTGTGCAGTCAACCCATAGACAACTAGCCCAACCGGGCCAACGATCATTGCAGGGAGCATGACGCCCAGCCGCATCTCGGCTTCGCGGATGCCGTTATTACGCCGTGTGAGGTACGCTGCTAACATGTCTGAAGTTGGCGTGAAGGGGACGGCCAGAAGAAAACCTATCACCGAGCCAACGGCATGCACTCCAGAGCTTGACTAAAGCACAGCGTCAGCGGGAGCTTGAATGTTTGCCTGCGTAGTAGATTTTGAACTTACGACAGGCCAATTGTATGGTGGCGCTGTGATTTTGATTGGGAAAACGAAATTAAACGACAGAGCACCCAGACCAATTATTATACCGAAAGACGTGATAACCCATAGTACTTGGGGAACAAGGATGTATGTCATCGACCTCCATAGCAAAGTAAAGAACGGCACCGTGGGGTCAGAACTCCCCCATAGCTTAAGAGTGGCGAGGAATGACTTGCGAAGAGGTATAACGGGTATCTGCTCGACGGTAAGCTCTTCGGGTTTATCCTGGCTAGGACTAGCGTTGGCTGAGTCCTGATCCTCGTTTATCGTGGTGCTGATATGTTTGCTTCGCTGATACGATGTTTCCTCAACGAAAAAAAAGGCTAGGATGAAGAGCGCAACAGCGAATGTGAGAATAACGTAGAAGAAAAGTCTCCAGGAGTACTTGGTGGGCAGCATATATGCTGCAGGAAGCGTCGCGAGTGCCGCGAGGCACAGTGCAACTGATAACATGACTATTAGCTCAAGGCTTACCGACGGGCTTCGTATTGTCCTTACATGTGTAGTATCCAAGCTGCATCCCACGCTCGTGTAGAAAGAATATGTCATTGACGAGCTGTACCGGCAGAGCTTCGCATACACCGGCGCCTAGGCAGTGGACAATGCGGCCAGCCATGAGGCCATTGAAGCTGGTCGCTCGTGAGCTAGCGGCGAGACCTGCGATGAACTATGTCGATAGCCAATAAGCATTCTTTCGCACCAGGAACAGGGGAGATTCCGCTGCTTACAGCTAACATGGATCCGAGCATGACTGGTCTTCTTCCAAATCTCAAGTATAGTGGCACCAGTAGCCAGGATGTCAGTCCATATACTAGGTTAGGATAAGAGATTAGAGTTGAGGCATCTGCCTGCGAAACATCGAATATCTCGGACCATAGTGTAATGTACGGGCCAACACCCAACAATGCAGAGTTGCCGATGAAGGAATAGAGGCAAATGATGACTAGGATCATAGTCTTCTTGAACTTGGACCACTGAAGAGGATCGTTTGGATCTTCCGCGGGTACTGGGAAGAGTGCTTGACCATAGGCGGTATCATCCCCATCTATAAGTGATTTAGCAAATTTTCAGAAGCTATGCTCTAGTTAAAAAAATCCTTCTAACCTGCCGCTTTGACATTGACTGTCCCGGGGATGTCCCCTTCCTGCGCATGGCTGTTGTAAGCTTGTTAACGTACAAAGCCTCAATCACGGTTGTCACGGAAGGAAGGCATACCTGTGAACAAGATGGAAGCCCGGTTTGGGAGACTGCTCATCCGAGCTACTCATCATGCTGATGCCTTAGGGCCTATAAAACTACTTCAAAACAAGAAGATAATCAATACCAACTCGTGCTGTCGGTATCCAGTGACAAAGGTCTTAATACACAGGCTTCTCTACCCGAATGATGATCAGGAGCTAGCTGAGGATATGTTTAGCATTTGAAGAAATAGCTTTTCAGGCAAAAGACAGACAGACATTTCACAGCACATCTCTCGCGATGGAGCATATTTAATCTTTATAGCAGCAGATTAAGACCGTTTGGGGTACGGTAATTGCTGCATTTACCCCAGGACCCTATATCCGGCTTTTGCTCGATTCAGGGATGAGTTTTGACTTGGCCTGTACGTGCATGGAGACCTATAGGAGCGATTGGATATTAGCCGCTGGAGGCGTACTGCTGATTTCAACCGAGATCGATTACCAGATTCTCAGTTAAGCAGAGGGGAAACCATGGCAGGCCAAGACCTCGCAGATGCGACTTGTTCCCCTGGTATCTCCAGTTATTTCTTATGCTCCCCTCTTCAACTGAAATGAAAACATGAGCTGGGGGGATTAGAGTATATGAAAAAAATCCGATGTATTAGTTTAATCTGGCAGATGTGAGCCGCCTAGGCAGAAATATAACGCTATATACCAGATTTGATTTTAAGCCCTTACTAGATACAGTATATTTGTTGGTATCTAGCCATTTCTACTTAGCATGTCGGATACTAGTATCTACGTAAGATATGTAGAAATAGGACGTATGAGAATCAAATTATAGACACTAGTGTATGCAGTGTAGCTTCTAAAAGCCGCTAAATGCGACTACGGTCTATGATAAGGAGAAGCGCATAGTCTAGACCCAAGCTCGTGCTGGGGGATGATCAAGATTTTATATGGTGCAGGGTTTGCCGCGCTACGAGATAGAGAAGGGTAGGGATACCTATGGATTTGTGAGATTGAATTAATTTAATAAATTTCTGCTGCTGTGTTACCGTATAGCGGCACCGCTGGCGCCACTCCCCCTTTTTCTTCTCGCCGGAGTTACTGCCGACACGGCGCTCAAGTGGAGCAGTCCGAGTCTAGTTTCCAGCTAAATTCGGCCTGGGAATCTGAAGCCGGAGGGACGGAAAATAAATGAATAATTGGATGCCAGGATAAAACACTACACCGGTTGAGATAAGGGAGGGGGGTTGCTTTGGGTATCTTCCTCCATAATCTATTTCGAATCGGAGCAAGGTGCTTGGGTTATTGAAACCTCCCACTTTTACTTTTAAGTGTTATTTAATTTCACTCAGCGTAGATTACTACTTGTCTTTGCGGGAATATGAAATTTGGATAGGAATAACATCTAATAAATAACTACAGCTCATACCAACTCACCCTCTATTTGTTATCTTTAGCCCCTTATAGTTGAGATTGAAGCAATTCGAAGGCTAAGTAACTTCAAAGATGATGGGTAGAAGTAGGAAGGATATATGCAATGAATGGTAGCATAAAGAAAAGTCTAGAAAGTTTAGTGTTGTGTGCTAGTTGCATAGGCTACCTATAACTTGAAGACGGCTTATACGAGTAATTAGGAGGAGTAGGAATGAACTTAAAGGCGGTTCATTTATCAATGAACTTAACTTTATAATAAGTCTTAGCACTAGAATAGATGAGATATTCTTGGAGTAATGAGAACTTCCCATTATTAGGAAGGCTTGGGCAGACAAGGACATCTTACAGCTTAAGGGAGATAGAATGTTCATTGTCTTTAGTTGCCTTGGCCCTCTACCAACCACTCGCAAACCCCGGCCTGGATAGAAACCGCACCGCCGTTTTCTACATCCCTTTTAATCATAGCACAATACTTCTTAAATCAAGGTTATCAACCACTTTCCAAACAAAATTTCCGGTATTGAATTGGTACTCCTTGCAGCTGGAGAATCTACGGAAGGCTTTATTCATCGCTCAAATTTCTAGCTCCAAGCTCCAGGGCAGGAAACAACAGGGTTTGGGGAAATGAATAGTCCAGGCCAGCATTATTACTATTGTGCAATTGACTCATGCTACCTGTCTATTCACAGCGTCCCCGAATCACCAGTTGATGGAAATAATTCAAGTGAAAACTTCAAGACAGCTGGGAGCCGTATAAGAACACATCCCCTGACGAGGAAACAGAACCCCTGGCTTAGCTGATAAACAAATATATATTGTGGATAGACCAACCTTTCTTGTTTGGCCTTATAACCCGTCCAATAAACGTGATGATAAGTTATTTACTGAGTGGATTATCGCCCTCCAATTTTGGCATGGGCTCAAGGATCGTAATGGAAACTCCAGTTACGCACTCCTTTAATATATATTTTAAGGAATTCTCCGTAAATATCCTCCAACTCTCCCGTGAGATCCAAAGTTTTGCTAAAGTTCTTATCACGGTACTAAACCGCAAGGAGGTTAAGACTACAGCACGGGCCCTAGCCCGGTCTATATAAGCCAACAGGATAGGCTTCACAGGTCTAGATAGAGCTTCCCTCCTTGTGCAATAAAAATAAGTCAACTCTGGAACCATCAGCAGTTTGTTCTACGACAGTTCTCGATAGCACGATACATGAACTAGTACATGTTTATTTGAATGTTCTGATACGGGATAAAAGTCCAGCCAGTTATTTTATTGATATACATCAAATTTAGGTTATGGAATCCGGTTCCTCGAACTTCTTCAGCTTATCGTGACCCTATATTCAACTAGATGCCTGCAGCGACATTCTTGAGTGGACTACTGAAGAAAGCTCGTGATGGATCTAGTCGTTGCGATTGCGCAGCCATCGGTCCCCAATACTGTTACTAGGACACTTATAAATGAAACTGATCATAACTTACTCTCCAGCTGTAGTTATTAAAACTCTTAATATTCTGGGAGGCACAGTGACGGCTTCGTGGATCGCCCAAATATAAGTTAATTAATGCATGAATTCATTCGACAAATGGAATATCGTAAATTTGCGCGCTCCTAGTTTAGTGATCGCCCTAAGGAGTAACGCGTTGAAATTAAAATGGTTATTCGGGTCTTGGTCGTATTAGTATACTTGAATTAATGATACTGCTTTTGTGACGAGGACTTAGTCTAATCATTTCGTTGTTATGATCTAATTCAATAACTAGGTAAGATATAAAACTACCTAGGTACTCGATCCTAATGACAAAAACATGCAATTACACCTCTTCATCCCTCTCTTTTCCTTGTAACACATGGCGCTTTTAGCATCTGTCTTATTAGGTCATTATCTACCTAGGATATTAGGCTCCCAGAAATAAGTGAGCAACCAAGTTATATTCACTAGAGGTTGCGATAAGGAAACTAGGTACCTAAGTACACTTTAGAAATACGTTACATATCCCTATAGTACATTACCTTTCGTACCTTCTTTAAGTAATAATATAACTGCGAAGCAGGTACAAGGGACGTAGTTGTTACCAGAGTCGATTGCAGACAGGCGCGCCCCAATCCGAAACTAATATCAGTCACTCAAATGAATATTGGCATGTCCCTTCCTATTAGGTACCTACACCTGCGGGCCACAACCTGATCAGTATATAAATATCTAACCTAACTTAACTTCATACTCCTTCTCAGGTTCCCAACAGCCTTCTTCCCCAATAACACTCACAACCTAATTGTCGTCGCCCGTAACTTACCTAGCCCACAATTCAATTAGCCCACAATTCAATATGGAGGCTTCTAAAACATCGGATTTGTGCATCATCTGCGACAAACCAGACGCCCTGCGCTGTGGCTGGTGCAAGGGCACCTCATACTGTTCCAAAATATGCCAGCGAGGCGATTACCCGATCCACAAACTTCTCTGTGCTACCTTTTCTCGTTTCGACATGACAAAACGGCCTACCAAAAAACACGTTCGAGCCATTCTATTTCCGCCAGACCAGAAAATCCCTAACCTGATATGGCTTGATTGTGAACCCGGTTATCCAATCGCTAAGTCATTTCTCAATGGCGAGCGTGGTGTGGCATCTCAAATCGACTTCAACGAGATTCTTGCAAAGTCCCTCTCTAACCCAGTTCGTGTTCGTTATCGGGACAACTTTTCTCATGATGGGTCGGTGCTAAACAACAGCATCTCGGTTATCACACATACTGTACCTGGGAAGCATCTCGATTGGCGTGGTCCTATCGTTGCATATGGTGTGGCTAAGCCAAGTCCTGGTGTTGAGGATTATTATCGGGACGTCGACATGAACGATTTCCGACATATCGCTGATTACTTTATCTCGTATGCTTCCGACCGTACAACATGCTTATCAGTTATGCTTCCAGCTACTGCGAACCGGGTTAGAGGAGTTAGGATCAACTGCGATGGCGATCAATGGATGTTTAACAAGCCGCATTTTGAGGAAATCGAGCTGGGGGCGATGCATGATATCTTTGTTGAACATGACACCTCAGACATCGCAGACCGCATCAATCTCCCAATCTTCACTAAGCGCTGTTTCCCTCACCCAAACTGGGCGGCTCTATACCCATTCTTACCCATGTACGACAACGAAGATGCCACATATTTGCATTTGTGTTGCGATCCTAAGGCTAAACGCGACCGTTCTCGAAGGATTTTAGGCTGGGGTCGGGCCTCCGAAGATTGGCAAAAGGAAGTAGGAAGTATCATTGTTGTACGCCAGGACAAGAAGCCGATATCGCGATGGCATGTAGAGGCGTTATGCGGGTACTGTCGCTATGAAATCAAACCGTATCTAGGGCATTCGAACGGCGAGTTCTCACCTGACGAACCTATGTCGCGGGATTTAGTCTTGTCTATGATTTGCCGACCGACCTTTTCTATTTATTGGTCCAAGATGTGTAGCGAAAAGTTGAAAAATGGGGAGGAGATTTATACCCAGTCTCCTTGGCGGATCTGATATCGGGGTGGTCATAAATTACCTTTTAGTTTGCTGCTTCAGTGCAACCTACACTCAATTCATAGTTCCAGCAACAATATCCTGATGTCCACAAATTATCAATCATGTCTTCTAGCAGTAATTTATCCCCCTTTGTGTGCATTATTATGAACAGGTCACTGCAGGTAGAGTAAGTCCCAGGAGAAAAAGAATTGCTTGACGCAAGTGCACCCTAGGCCGCCCTAATAAGTTAGCCAGCGGAGTTAGCCCACCATCCGACAATCGGCCTCGTGGCCCAATGGCAAGGCGTCTGACTACGATAAAGAACTCAGCACTGAATTCTTAACGCAATCAGGAGATTCTGGGTTCGACCCCCAGCGAGGTCATTCAACGACATTGACAATTACGTTTTGTAGTTGTTTGATGCAACTTTTGTCATGCACGCACTAACAACATCCAAGGAATAAATATAATATAACAAAATTTTATCAGTAGTCTTTTGCTGCTTTAATTGTCTAGTTATTTATTAGCAAAAATAAATAAGAATTACATAAAACCTAGAACTATATGTTATAAAACCAGTCACTTCTCAACGGTTATCTGCTCACCTATTACTCCTTCGCAATCTCTCGAAGTAGTTGCTTAATTCCTACGTCCCGAGAGTGCACCGAAATTAATCCGAGCAAGGAACTAATTCTATTAGCGACAACCCGGACTTGGTGGTTACCTGGGTAGGCTAAGAGTTGCCAATTAACTAATGAGTAGGTAGGTGAGTAGTTAGTTAAGTACTTATTATCCGACTAGACTTTAGGTTGAGCAAATCCACCCGCGTGTTTGTATAATTGACGTAATGCTGATGCTGGTCATCGAGCAAAGCTGGGCCAATTGTCTGTTGTTAGAGGGGGGCTCGTTTCGCCGATTGGCGTTTATGGTGTTAGAACGATCTGGAACAATGAGCAGTCGGAGAGACAGTACGACCGTTATGGTTTCTCCGAGCTACACTACCTACCTACGCATACCTATACGATGCGGACGGTGCGGACAATGCGGGGTTGCGGACGATGCGGACGAAGGCGGGTTTCACCGGCGACGACGCGCTAGCTACAGTACAGCACTGTGCCTATCTGAATTGGCGTTGGCTGCCCGCTAACCCCGCGCCGGAGTTTCCACGGGCCTACCAGGTACGCAGGCATGCCACTGCCCTGTGACGAATGGTAGGAGACCCATTACATACGTACCTACCTAGGTACGCACCTAACCTTAGGTACTTAGTAAGTGCCCCCTCATGAGATGCCTCAACGATCGAGGCGGCACCGGCATCATCGGTATCGCTAGCCTTGAACGGGAATTCTACAGAATCGACTTGAAAATTGGCGGTGCTACTAAAACTCAAACTAAAACTAGACCATCTGGACAGAGAAATACATGCATGTCTGTGACGAAAAGGATCGATCTATTAGTAAAACGAGTGGTGTGACACGCCGGAAAGATGATCAATCGAGCATGCACTCTGCATGTATACCTGGATAGTCAGGCCAGTGTTCGCTGCGAGAAAGAAGAAGGAGAAGAGGGGTAATGCAGCTAGGGAGCTTTGCTCTCACAACTTCCCCAGACAAACCCAGACATGGCGGCTACTCCAAACCAAACGTGGCAAGAAGTTGAAGAGCCCACAGTTGCCGAACGACCCCCGGAACCCTCCGTCTCAGAAAGGCCACACAGGCCATACAGAATACAGACCATACTTCTGACCATACCTACCTAACGAACTTAGGTGGGCGGGATGGGGCCGCTTCTGCAGTGGGCTCCCCGGCAGGCCTGGTTAGTCTCCGGGGGCTTACAGTACATAATTCCTATCACCTAGAGTTAGGATCCTATCTGCTGTACTGCGTTGATGGACAAGATGTTGGGTAGGTATGGTGCACAAGTAGAAAGAGACTTTTCGACGTCGGGACACCCACGGTACTATACGTGAAGTTCGGTAGGAGATAGACAGGCAGGCAGGCAGGTAGGGCACCTAGTCTAAATAGGTAGCTGTTCAGGGATCTCATCCAGTGAATTAAGGTATGTGACCCCACAAGCGCCGGCTCATTCCCCCCCACTTACACATGGTTAAGGTGAAGTGTATATGGAGGCATGTACGCAGTATGTAGGCAGGCAGGCATGTATTGAATAGGTACTACTGCCGAGCGCTAGACTACCTAGCCGAACCTCCTACATACCTAACCTATGGACCTATGGCATACCTGATGGAAGTGTACCTACCTGCAAGAGAACTCCGAAGCATCAGCCACCCGGTTGGGCATGGACTGTGGACAGGGAAAGCGAGGGAGCACAGTACTGACCACTGGATGGATGGATGGATGGATAGATGCGTCTCTACTTACGTACCTAATGTATGCTACCTAGGTAGGTAGGCATGTATCTGACGAGGTGAGTGAGGATGTACCTACCTAACCTCAGGTATTTTATTTACCAACGTCACACAATGGTCCGATGGCGTTTACGGCTCCTTGCTCCTCCTTGCTCCTCCTTGCTCCTTGTTGCCGCGCTGCTTATAAAGTGCGGGGTTGCCCTCCGCCGTTGATAACACCCGTCGCAGCCACCTCTCCTCCTTGCTCCTTGCTCCTCCTCTTCTTCCTCTTCTTTACTTACTCGCATTATATCCGGATCTCTTCCGCATTGCCTCTGCTTGGGATTGGTGTAACAGAATCAATTCCCATATTGCCGGCCCCCCTCCTTGCCCCTCTCACTTACTAATCTCGAGCTCATTCACGCTGGCACCCCGCGCACTCTTTGCGCGCGCAATAAAACAATTCAATCGCGCCCTCTCGTCGAGCAGTATAATGGCAGAGTCAAAGTGCCCCGTGGCCAATATAGCCGGTGGCGGTACCCGGAACCGAGATTGGTGGCCTGAGCAGCTGCGCCTGAACGTTCTCCGCCAACAAAACCCCTCCTCCAATCCCCTAGACAAGGACTTTGACTATGCCGAGGCCTTCAAATCCCTCGACTATGCCGCGCTCAAGAAGGACCTCAATGACCTCATGACCGACTCGCAGGAATGGTGGCCGGCCGACTTCGGTCACTATGGTGGTCTTTTCATCCGCATGGCCTGGCACAGTGCCGGTACCTACCGTGTGTTTGATGGCCGTGGCGGTGGTGGCGGCGGTCAGCAGCGCTTTGCTCCCCTAAACAGCTGGCCTGACAATGTAAGTCTCGACAAGGCCCGTCGCCTGCTGTGGCCCATCAAGCAGAAGTACGGCAACAAGATCTCCTGGGCGGACCTGCTCCTGCTCACGGGTAACGTCGCCCTCGAGTCGATGGGCTTTAAGACCTTCGGCTTCGCTGGTGGCCGCAAGGACACCTGGGAGGCCGATGAGGTTCCCTACTGGGGTGGCGAGACCACCTGGCTAGGCAACGACATTCGTTATGCCAAGGGACGTGCCGGTCTTGCGGGCCATGGCGTCACTTCCGCAGACGAAAACCCCGAGGGCGCCACCCACACCGGCAAACTAGAGACGCCTCTAGCCGCTGCTCACATGGGTCTGATCTACGTCAACCCTGAAGGACCTGATGGCGTTCCCGACCCCATCGCGGCAGCTCATGATATTCGCGACACATTCGGCCGCATGGCAAGTAAGTTATTCCCATTCTGCACCCAGACAATAACGCTCTTTTCGCACCTCCCAAGTTGGGTCTGCCAATCGCCCGTCTGTGTTGTTCCCGCATCCTCAGAATTATCGCGGTGACCGGCAATTTTGTCACTGGTTCAGCTAGTTTCATACGTAGTGGCCAATTGTCCCCTGATTCTCAAAAAAAATGCTAACTCGGTGGTCGCAGTGAATGACGAGGAAACTGTTGCGCTCATTGCTGGCGGCCACACCTTCGGCAAAACCCACGGCGCCGCCCCCGCTAAAGAACACGTCGGTAGTGAACCAGAGGCTGCTCCTATTGAACAGCAGGGTCTAGGCTGGACCAACACACACGGCTCTGGAAAGGGTCCCCACACCATCACTAGTGGTCTAGAGGTCATTTGGACCAAGACTCCCACAAAATGGAGCAACCAGTTCTTTGAGTACCTATTCGGTTTTGAATGGGAGCTGACGAAGAGCCCGGCTGGCGCGCACCAGTGGGTAGCCAAGAATGCCGAAGCCATCATTCCCGATGCCTACGATCCTGCTCAGAAGCACTTACCTAAGATGTTGACGACCGATTTGTCACTCCGCTTTGACCCTGCTTACGAGAAGATTTCCCGCCGATTCTTGGAGAACCCAGACCAGTTCGCCGACGCCTTTGCCCGCGCCTGGTTTAAGCTGTTGCACCGTGATCTTGGCCCATCAGTCCTCTACCTAGGCCCCGAGGTTCCCAAGGAGGAGCTGATCTGGCAGGATCCCGTCCCGGCTGTAGACCACCCTCTCATCGACGCGAAGGACATCGCCGCTCTAAAGAAGGAGATTCTAGCTGTCGAATTGAACACATCCCATCTGGTGTCTTTAGCTTGGGCATCGGCTTCCACTTTCCGTGGAAGTGACAAGCGCGGTGGTGCCAACGGTGCTCGTATTCGCCTTGCTCCCCAGCGTGACTGGGCGATAAACAGCAACTTGCAATTAGACAAGGCGATCGCGGCCCTGGAAGGTATCCAAAAGCGTTTCAACGATGCCAGTGCGCCCAAGAAGGTATCGATTGCTGATCTAATCGTACTGGCTGGTGTGGCTGCAGTGGAGAAGGCATCCGGTGCCTCGGTACCCTTCACGCCGGGACGAACGGATGCTTCCCAAGAGAAAACAGACGTGGAGTCTGTCGGTCACCTCGAGCCGTTCGCCGATGGGTTCCGAAACTACGGCAAATCGACGCCTCGCGCCAAGACAGAAAGTCTCTTAATCGACAAGGCACAGCTACTCACACTCACCGCTCCTGAATTGACTGTGCTTCTGGGTGGTCTGCGTGTCCTAGGCGCTAACTACGATGGGTCCACCCTTGGCGTGCTGACCAAGCAACCTGGCCTGTTGACCAATGACTTCTTCGTGAACCTCCTAGACGTCAACACAGAATGGAAGTCGACGGGTTCTGACAGCGAAACCTTCGACGGCTTCGACCGTAAGACCGGCGCGAAGAAGTGGACGGCATCGCGCGTCGATTTGATCTTCGGCGCTCAAGCTGAGCTCCGCGCTATTGCGGAAGTATACGGTAGCGCGGACGGAAACGCCAAGTTCGTGAAAGATTTCGTCGCGGTATGGGACAAAGTGATGAACCTCGACCGGTTTGATCTCAAATGACTAAATGGAAGTAAAAAATCAGAACCAGCGAAAGAGTTAGTAAAACCTCGCCTGTAGTAAAGTGATATCCGAATATTAGATTCATAGCTAGTTAAATGAAAACATTATAGCAAATGAGTTTCAACTGTGAATAAGTTATAAACATGCGGAAAATTTGGGTTGAATTAGAAACTTGTAGCACCGTGATTCGGTCGCGCCTTGCATAGCGTGTCATCATACAATATCTACAACGGGTTCAAACACAAAACAACTCCCTGGACCCGAACTCCTACGTCTCAGTCCGTAAATGAACGACTCACTGCTAACATGAATACTTAATTACAGATCAGATTTCACTACCACAAGAGCCTACCTAATGGGCAAGCTAGCTTGGCTTTGGCCGAGTGCATCATTCGACTACGCTACGTGGAACTCGCACAACTCGGTCAATAATCAATTTCTACGACCTAAGCATCACTACGATTAACGAGTACATGATGCCAGATGGTGCCACTACCGCATACGTCGCACATTGACCACTATTAGCGGTATAACCACTGTGGTTACATACAGTAACGATGAGGACACCGCGTACGTGTAGGTGCAAAGGCAAGGGCCGTAGGCTAGGAAAGGAAGCGGACACAGTATGGAGGTGGTGTAGAAATCTCGGTACTACAGAAGCACGATGTTGCTCATCTCCTCGGCGATCAAAACCAACTGTCATGTCGCGTGGGATCATTCTACGTGCGAGAATGAATACTACGATAAAATCCACGACTTATCTAGGAGACGGGAAAGACGAAATACGGTGTAGGGGCTCCAAAAGGGGCTCGGCACTATCTACTTCCTCGAGGAGGGGTGGTTCTGACAAGCTGTCATAATCACCCAGCCACGCAATACTTGATCTTATGTTTCACTACCGAAGATAAATGAAGATATATGACTGTATGACTAGTAGTTCAAGATAGACTCACAGAAATGCGCGTAAAGAGCTAACCAACGGAATAATATCCTCTTTCCATGCCGGCAATCAACATCCAAGCCGAGACCCCTACCCCTTTCCGTGCGTACGAGTAACTCCCCATCAAGTCGACTTCTCGCACTGCTGCCTCTGCTCCGTCTCGGCGATAACGGAGCCCGCGGCTCCTGCTAGGAAGCCGTCTCTAGATAGCTATTTGCAGGAGCAGCAGGTTTGCAAAATACCGCAGGACGTCCCAGACTCCCGGCAGGATTCCAGATTATCCCCCCTGATGTCCCCATAAGCGGCGCCCCCGTCGGCCGGGTCCCCATAAATATATTTGAGCGCCAAGAGCTCCTCCATGTGCCTGAGGTTCCGCCGCACATGGTCTGTGGAAGTGTCAGAGGAGAAGGTCACGGAGTGAATAGAAATCCTGTAGCAGCTAGGAAGAAGGGTGTAGTTTAGGGCCTAATAGAAAGATTCATTAATTACTAACCTTCTGGATCTATAGAGGGGACCGAAGGTCCCCTATATATAGCCAAATCCATAGATATAACCACCCTATAGGGTCTGGTCACTTTATCACCTGACAGGAGGAGCTGGGTGCCAGGGTGTGAGCATGTAGCGCGTCGGAGTGGGCCCCGGCTATGAATGTCTTCCCGCACATCGCCTCGAACACCTCGAGGTTCGGCCTAGGCCGCTAGTGAATATAGAATCGATTGTGGGATAGAGAGAGAGAGCACGCCTGTCACCCCATGCATCCGCTGAGCGACATCTACCAAGCTATAATGGTTGGTTCTAGTCGGATCGCTGAAGTCCGCGTGTCAATCAGCTCAAATTGGTGGGATTCATTACTGTACAGAGCACAGCAGTGAGTACCTTTCGCGGGGGGTTAATATCATGTATGATTATCAGGCAAACTCGGGTAAGAAGAATGATCATAGTACAAGCGTCAGCGCCGTAGCTGACCGGCATATCACGAGCGGTATTTGTCCAGGGGAAAGACAACGTAACAAGTTCCGAAGAACATTTGCCGAGCTTATCAATTCGCTTAGTATTTACTACAGTTGCTAATGATCACGGGCTAGTAAGCTACAACATAAATCCCTATCTAGTATACCTGTCATATAACAAACGTCCGCTTTCCACCCCCAATCTATTTAACTAAATTCGAGGTTTAAGGATTGGACGCCGAGAGCAAGTTAGTCAAAAGCTGCTGCAAGGAAAGTCAGAGTAAATGGGCGCCAAATACATGAACTCGATAAAAATGTTGTAATTGAAGTTGGAAGTTAATACTGTCTATATATTGAATATAGAATTTTGTTTAAATGGAGTGCTGTTTTGTGGATATGTTAAGAAACCTCACGCAAATTACAACGGCAATAAACTATCTAATAAATAGTAATATAACTACCGGTTTCACATGATGTCCCTACCTCGTACAATATATTGAAATGGTACGCGTGCTAGGCACCAACCGACCTCTAGAGGTTTGATCAATCATCAAAGGCTACAATAACACTTTTATAAATTCCCACGCTTCATCTTATCAGAAACAATAATGGATTATTCCGGAGGACCAGCCGAAGGCTGGTCCTAAAGGAGGGTGGCTAATTAAAGAGGAGGTCTAAAATCTACTGAAAAAGTGATCTGGTAACTAATTTTATAGCTTGTGGCTTGTGTGGCTTGAAGGGCCATCCAGTAGTCACACATCTATTACTCGAGCAGTTAGCATACGAGTGGCAGGTCAGGAAAGCAGGGTATTATCAGTGTTATTAGCGGGCGCGAGGAACATTACAATATAGCCGAGTAATTCTGGAATGTTAATAACATTAGGGTGCACACGGGGCCTCTTCCACAAGGATCTGACGAAATTTCTGTAGAACTCAATATCCATGTTCTCTTCTTTTTTGTCTTTATACCATATGGATTTATTTGAATCAGTACCATGGTGCGCTGCACTCCTCTTATCTCCTGGCATTACTACCTTTATTCCTTCACCACACTCACCAGCTGGGCCGAACGGTCATTCCCCGTCACAAGACCAACTCTTCATGACAACACTCAATACTGCTAACGCGGTGCCTCGATGCGTTGGATTTTACCAATCTCCATTTTCCGACGCCGGAGAAACTAAATTGCTGGAACCAGTCTCTCGGCGGATAAAATTCGGGCAGCAGCTTCTCATCAGCACTGCTTCATACTTCTTCGAATTACGTCCAGGTGTGAATGGCTTCAACGGGACTGCACATGGTGGTCTGATAGCTTGCTTGTTCGATCAAGCTATGGGGGATCTTTTATTCATTAATGGCGAAATACATCGACGAGCGGTAACCAATGGCACTCATTTGCCGCCGTGTTACCTTAACCCATTAGACAACCCCATGTTCACAGCAAGCATGGAAACGCAGCTACTGAAACCCCTCGTCACGCCACAGATTGTCCTAGTTACTGTCTCTTTGAACAAGGTGGCTGGGAGGAAGATATACCTAGATTCTTTTCTCGAGAATGAGGAGGGAATTAAATTTGCCGCAGGTCGTGGAATCTGGGTCTCTGCCAGGAAGGGAAAACTATGAAACTAAAATAAGAACTTGTCAGCCAATCAGAAACCCAGGCATTATCCTACGTTGCCTTTAGCAATCAAGCCGTTACTCCAGAACTTAGCATAATGCAGGGTTCTATAAGTGGATTTGCCCTATGGATACGGGTAGGATCGTTAGGCCCCGTCAAGGCTTGCGAAAACATCGAGACGCTATCTACGGGCGGCGATGAGAACTAGACCGCCACCGTCTGCGGAGAGAGGATTTCGATGGAAGAGGGGTCAGAATCATTGGCCGAATAAGAATCCTAGTTCCAAGTCCTAAAGCAACATTAATGTAGAGCCGACTTTATTGGCTCGTTTGTAGCGGGAAGCGAGGACGAAATACTACCAACGCTGTTGGGCGTGGGGGTCGGCAGTAATCGACCAAACAAAGGACGCGCAGCCTTGCTCAGCTCGGCGTGGGCTTACGCGTAAAGCACCGAATATTGATTCCTTCCGACGTAGTATTCGGGGCTTTTTCGCGTAATATAATAAATGTAGTCATGGTTGGACGTGGAAACATGATTAAATGCTGGCTAGGACTCTTCATGGGAATCGATTCGACGTTGAAGACATGACTGCAGTCTGCAATTGCATCGATCTATGTTGGACCGATATGGCTAATGGTAATTATGACCGTTGCGGTTTTCGATCATAGCAGTTTTCTCGCAAACTGATGATTTGCCCTTTTGCCGTCCAAGACTGTTTTGAGGTAGCGCACAAGATGAATAGGGCAGTCATTTGCGTATGCAGTAGTATAATAGATATATGGTATGGTGCATACAGCATTGGCCTGGAGAGGTCTATCTACATTTTATGAAGTTTTACCCTAGCTCCATAACGCCGTGCAACCACACCTCGCTGTCTAATACTGCAGAACTCCCAGTCAGCTGCACAACTAAGCATGTTAAAACTGGAACAAAGTGTACTACCTACTTAGTAGGTAAGTTGATCGCAACACTGATTCAGATCCCCTTGGAATGACTATGTGAGATTAGTAGGGCCTTAAGCCGGGATCTCCGGTAGGCGTATGCAATGGCTTCTATTGTTGCGCAGAGGTTCTCACTCGATTAAGACAGTCCTATCATATTTAACTCTATAGTATAATATTTCCAAGTTATTACATACATCCACAGCCAAGTAATTCTTGTTCTTGCCGTGGGAGCTACTTCGGTTTCTAGCATCTGCTTCAAGTAGTGCTGACAGCTATGCTATTTTCTACTCTAATCACCCTTGGGGCCTCTTCTGGCCTCGATTCATGTAATTGCGATCCCCCTTTCGCAGAAACAGAAAACGTTTGTAGAGGAATGAGCCCGGGGTTTAAATTATCAGACGAAGTGTAGGTTTCGTCGTAATCAATGCGTTGCCAGGAGTGTGTTGCTGGTCCTGGGAAGGGCTGTTGACGGCTCTGCTGGTTGGTAGTGCCAGTGTTGCTACTATTAGATTTGATACTATTCTTTAGCCATCTAGGTGAGGATAAGTTAGAGCTGCGGAAGACCCTCCTCAAAACGCTACTATTTTGGAAAGCTTTGGGTGCTGCGGGTGCGCAGAAGACTAAGTAGGCAACAGTGATTTCTACAAGGCACCACACCGTGGTGTCTGAGATTCCGTATGTCTTATCGGGAGAAATCAACAAACCGATTGAATAACGTAGCCGGGCCACAGCCGCTGCAACAGCTCTAAAATAACTCATTAGTTGAGAGAAGAGTCTCGAGGTACCCGAGAGCCGCTTCAAGATATATTCTGCGGCATTGAACACTTACACTAAGCCGATCCCAAAAACGAGGGAAATGCTAATCTTCTTCCGTCGGGGAAGTTGGAGTTCCCAAATAGTCTTGATGGGCAAGACTAGAAGAGCTAGGTCTGAAGCAAGGTTGATGCTAGCAGAGGAGACGAAAACGAAGAGGGAATGGTCACATAATGTCCCACGAGTGGGGCATATGAGGCTTGTAGTCAGAATAGAGGCGAGATAGTAAGCGATATTGACGACTATAATGGTCGACGAGGCGATGAAAAACGAATTTCGTGTCTTAGGTGGCACGAAGATCTGGATCCATTCGGAAACGATCGATACTTTTAGAAGTGCCATCGTGGCTTCGTATTGTACCATGCCCAGGTAAATAATCTGATTAGTCAATCAGTGTGAATAGGCCAAATCCATTACTGCAATATGGACAGGCCTGAGCGTGGTTTTATTTAGAAACATGAAGAAAGGTGCTTACATGAAAAGCTTCAGGCAACTCCTCTGCTCGAATATCCCACTGGTGGACGAAGTAACCAATGTTTAGGAGATAGGTATATAGAACCCAAAGACAACCGGCATATGTACCCTTTATTATTAATATTATCAGCAGCCTTCAACGGTCTAAGTTGTTTCGAATCAAGTCGAATGGTCTTACTAGCGATGGCAATGCCAGAACTATTCGATTGTTGTCAGCATCGTATCTTCCACACCAGCGACGTTAACATACCATCTTGGAATGAGATTTTTTTCATGCAGAATATCTTAGAGTAGGCACGAACCGACACCCCCGATAAGACCAAGACTATGGAGAAGGCCAGAACAAAGTGAGCTCGCGCATTACCATTGGGAGGGTCGATGAAATTGGACTCCTTCCCCGGCGGAGGAGGCAAGGTGGTCCAGACATGTTCTCGAAAGGAGCCAGGACAATGCAGCTTGATAGGTGCGCAGCTAGAGCTTAAGAGGACTTGGGCACGATAGATTAGAGTTGGGGAATGGGTGCCCGTTGGTTTTGGCTGAGAGTTGATAAAGGGGAACGGAACAGCTGACGTGATTTATAACCTTTTTTAAAAAGCGTGTAAGAAAAGAATTTTACTAATACTACTTAGCTTATAACGCCTTTTCCAACTAAAACCACAAAATTTAATAAACTATGTACTTTGATCAAGTATTATACTAATATTATATTTAGAACAAATAAAGAAATATATAAACTCGAATCTTAGTTAAACATGATAGGCTTATTAAATTTAAGGTTATATCGTTTAGCATTATGATAAGTTTTCGTAAGATACGCTGTCTGCAGTAGAAAGCATGAATTTTAGTCCAACGCTCGATTTCATGTGCAAGTATGCTTATTAGCAAAGACAGGCAGTTTTTGATTTAGGCTCATGAACCAACTAAATTTTCGTGGCTGTGAGGCACAGCATTGCCACATCATCCTGGCATCCAACCTGCTTCTAACCCACCGGTCACAGATTGGATCGAGGCTAGTCTAATGCCTAGGACGTAGCATTAATGCACCCGATAAAGGCGAACCTCTGATGAATGACCCAATGGACCGGCGCCACTGCGTATATGTTGTTGGTGTAGGCTTTTAGCTTGTATCAAAGTCACCTTTCACACGATAAAGCCAGGAGCTCGAGCTATGAGACTAGAACTGTGCCGCATGTAGTCATTGTAGCATTTACGCAGTACCTCGTTAAGTGATACCAGCGTCACATTTGCAGCGAAGACGAGGGGCCTTTCTGGTCACCCCTACAGCCTTATTCCACGTTCCTAAGTGGTCACGGCAGCTTCTCTTGTATCACAGTAATATGGTGTTAAGGATCATGCAATGCAAGGTCTTTAATAGAGTTTGCCCTTATCATCATGAGTACCCTTACGCATACATTTCAATACCTACGCACACAATATCTACGGCGTAAGCGCTAGTATAGGGTAAGCATGAATACCCCCCTGGTAGTCATACTCAATTCGGTACATATGTACTCTGTATCTGGATATCTATTAAAACGAAGCGTGTAACACACACACACACACTACGCACTCTAATTAGAGGACTGGCCACTGTCATATCGATCACTTCTAGAGATTTGAGGCTAAAGAAAACAGTATTTTGGTAACGCAAACGTATATTGTTAAGTAGCAGGCCCCCGAGGGGCTGCTGAGAGGCGTAACTATCTGTAAAAAGTACTAGCTTAGGCTAACTATCTTAAATAGAAAAAGAAAAACTAAGCCTTAATGACCTAATCCCCATGTGGTCGTGTCACCCACACCGTCTCACTATAGACCCTTGTCATTGCTTTTACGCATGGTAGTGACTACTGGTGGCATAGGACCAGCTCGGTACCACAGTATACCCTGTTCGTCATCCGGTGAATTTATATCGTTATCACTGCGTAGCTAGAGTGCTGTAGTATTAGAGCCGCCGCCTTGCAAGACAGTCTCACTAGGGGAAGAAGCATACCCAGTTCTTGGTTTTGTCTATATCAGGTTCAACCCATTGACATTGGGTAAAAGTATCCCACAGCGCTGACCAGTATGGCTGCCGATCGACATGATACTGATCCCCAAGTAGCGATTTGATCGCATCAGTAGCTTCTTTCGCGTAGTAATGTGGAATACGACTGTCCTCGTCATGAGCGTGACCCGCGTAAGTGAGACTCGCATAGATAATGACTCACGGGAAGAGGTGATGAATAACGTGAAGGTCGATGATGTGATGGAAGCTATACTTCAAGACAATTCCTGGGTCTCTGTCTACAGTAGCGAGCGCACCCCGGATGTATGTCCAGCTTTTCTCGGTGTATTTGGGCAATGAAGGCGTCGTGTGATGAAGATACGTGATCATGACTATCGCTCTACTTAGCTCACCCCCCAGTTTCGGAGTACAGAATAGTCGCATCAAAACTCACCTATCCAGTGGTTGACCCACACCCATGGTAACACATAAGCCCAGATAATCGTGGAGGAACCGAAGACCTGGCCGAGGGCAATGAGACAAGACACCATGGAAAAAAGCCCCAGATCGGATACAACGATGTCCCAGGACTCAGAAGGGCGAAAAAGAGAGCTGGAAGGCATAAAGTGGCTATTGTCCCACCAGCCCCGGGATTTGCGAGGGGAACTATCTGGTCCGGCCGTAATGTGAGTCAAGAGATACCAGGGCCAACCCAACAATTGTTGAAGGAGGATACGACAGGATATGACTAACGGAGAGTCTTCTCCAAAGTGCTCCCAGGTTCCCGCTAGGGGGTGTTCGTACTCTTTTAGCGTGAAAGGAACGTAGTTTAGGTCAGTGGCCATGTTGTTGGCATATTGGTGGTGTCGCGCATGACTCGATCGCCAGGAGAAGTAGGGCGCCAGCAGTGCTGAATGAAGAACCAGTCCAACAATATTGTTGACGGTGGTCGATTTAGAGAAGGCGCCGTGGCCACACTCATGGCCATTGACCCAGAGACCTGTCAGAGGAAGACCAGCAAGAAAGGGGAATATGATATATCGAATAACAAGGCTAGTCCAGAATCCAACCCTCTCATGAGCAGAGTAAGATATTGCAAGAGATCAAAAACCACGTAACTCATGGAAATGACAATGCTTGGCTCAAAGCAATGTTTTGGGATGGCCTGGCGCAGTCCAGACATATCAACAGCAGCTACCTGATCGCCGAATCTCGCCTGCACAGACTGATAAACCTCATTTAAGCCGTTTTTTGCCAATAGAATGATGAAATGCAGTATTTGCAGTCTCAACTTACACTATCTTTCACAGCCGCCCTGTGGACTGTCTCGGTTGTGTAAGTCTGAGGCATGTCGTTTTAGTAAATGCTGAGCGAGATATCTGATGCGACGGAGGGGATTTTTTAGATTCAACCAAGGCGAGAGGATATTTCCTCGCGCAGTAATTATATGATTATGTGCCATTCGTGATGACTAGAAAGTGTCACGAAACTTTGCTTGATTTTATATATTTAAGACTGGTTATGAGATTAGTAAGTCGCTTACTTGCACCATCCCTTCTACTTACATCATTGTTAGTCTACAGCCAATCGAGAGAATATTACAGCCATAGATTCACTGCCGCAAATAACTAGATGTTGCTTTTAAGTTCCCTGCATGGTGCATACGCCACACCTCCTTCCCCTTTCCCATTCAATAAAGCCTACCGATGATACGTTGCGTTGAACTGTTCATTCGCCTCGATGGTGCAGACAGATTTGCATATATCACATGCTGCTTACTGCGTACTTCAAGCCTTGGTCTCTGAGGACCGGCATCGAGCTCAGCCGGTTTAAAACCGGCCGCACTGAATAATCGTAGCCTGCTGCTAATGAAAATATAATGAGTGGGGGGCAGCCTGTGCACCCTAGAGCGGCCCCCAGATCACGCGGCGGTGTAACAACCATCAATTGCGAGCTAATTGTGAGCAATTTGATCCCTAGAGTCGAGAAAGTAAGTCAATGAGGGGCAATGCGCGTGTCGGTCAACAAAGGATAGCAATTGAAAGCCATGTGATAGATCCGAATCTCCCGGATACTTCTCAGACAAATGAAACTTTTCACCACTCTAAACAATTCAACCACTTCAATTATCAGTTTCAGCGTGTCCGTCCCACGATCCCACGTTTTCTAGGCTTACACAGAATCATGTTTCGAACAACAGAATATCTCATACCTAATGTCATTAGACAGCAGCAAAACAGAGCAAGGCCTTTTGCCAAGGTAGTCAGCCTCGAAGGCCCCGACCTCGTAGCGACTTTCGCCGATCTCGAGAATTGGTCAAACAGAGCAGCATGGTTTCTAGAGACCATCCCAAGTCAGCAAGTCCTCTACATGGGCCCTAATGACATTCGCTACGCCATCTTGCTTATCGCAGCCATCAAGACTGGCAAATGTGTAAGTCTATAAACCTAGGCGTTCACGGTTGCCATTGGCACTAATAGTAGTGAATGGATAAGGTTCTGTTCCCTTCCTTGGCAAATCAAGTGTCGGCCAATAAAAAGTTCTTCGAGACTGTGGGATGCAACGCTCTCTTGTATGCACCAGAAGTCAAACCACAGCTCCTGACTCTCCTGGATTCTTTACCTGGGACTATCAAGTGCGTCGTCTCGCCAACACATGACGAAATCCTAAGCAGAGACGTGGTGCCCGTTTACCCGTTCGACAAGACCTTCGATGAAGTCCAGCATGATACTTTCCTAGGTCTTCATACGTCAGGAACTTCAGGACATCCGAAACCGATTTTCTGGAACCACCTGGCAGTGTCGGCACTTGCCTCGTTTCGTGACTCATCGAGCGGCAACAACAGTTCCAACTTGTTTAGAGAACTCTTGGAAGGAAATGAAGTTCTAGTGCCTTTCCCACTCTTCCATGTACGTCTAGAGCCCCTGTTTTGCTGTTTAAGTACCTCCATAATGATGTCCCCATGATTGACCGCCAATTTCTTTCGCAGTTTGGCGGCATAGGTAATGTGATGGCCGCCCTACATTCCGACACGACCTTGATTCTTCCCGCCCCCGGCACTCGGTTTACGCCCGAGAACTTCGCTCTCTTACTGCAGAAGGGCAACTGCACAGCTGCAGCGCTACCTCCTTCTCTTTTGGAGGCCATGTTGACTTACCCACCCGGAATGGATGTCCTGGCAGGGCTCAAGCACATCGCTTACACAGGCGGCCCGCTAAATCCAACTCGTGGCAAGGCTTTGGCAGAAAAGCTCCCACACCTATTCAGTGTTCTAGCCAGCACCGAGGGCGGTGTTTCCCAGTTAGTGTCGACCGGTGACAGTTCACATTGGAACTCTTTCAAGTTCACCGATGTGGGGCAACGCATGGAAGAAGTCGCGCCAGGAATCTTCGAGTTGGTGTTCCCCCGCTCGGAGTTGGTCGATCAGACATACGCCTTCTTCCATACTCACCCTCACCTCGATGTTGAGTTCCGCACCTCAGACCTCTTCTCTCCCTTGGAGAATGACAGCGGGTGGTGGGTGTACCGTGGCAGGGCGGACAACTGGATTGCCATGTCAAACGGATTGAAGATGGACCCAACCGAGACGGAAAATGCAATTATGGCACATCCAGACATAACGGGTGTGTTAATGGCCGGCTCCCATCGCTTCCGTCTTTGTCTGCTTATTGAATTGGCCCCGAAGGACCAGCTTGGTCAGGAAGAGTCCGATGCCGTACGCCACGAAAGGACTCTGGAGAAGCTATGGCCGACAATCGAGGCCGCAAACAGTAACGCGCCGAGATTCGGACGAGTTCCAAGAGAGTTGATTCTGTTCGCAACTCCTGAAAAGCCTTTTCTCAGAGCCGGCAAAGGCACCGTGCAACGCCGACTCACCATCCAAGCATACGAGCAAGAGATCAATGACCTCTATGCCAATGTAGAAGAGGGACTACTTATTAGCGGCTTGACTCTTCCCTTGTCGATGACCCCTGAAGATCTTGTGCCGTTCCTGCAGAAGCTATGCACAGAGACGCTGCTAGATGATGTTACCGAGAAGCGCGCTATATCAGCGGATGATGACTTGCTCGCTCGAGGTCTTGACTCACTGTCAGTATTTGTGCTGTTGGCACGGCTGAAAGCTGCGCTGCGGAAATATGGCATCGATGCACAGACAATTCAAAAAATTAATAACAAACTCTTGTTTTCGTCAACAACTATTCGCCAGCTAGCCTCTGTAGTTTCTCAGGCAGTTTCCCATCCGGATGGCCTGACTAATATTACTAGAGAACCAGGGGAGAGCGATTACATCCACAACATGTCTGCTCTGCTTACGAAATATGAAAGCCAGCTTCGAGCATTAGTCTCCGAAAATAGCAAAGACCAAGGCACCATGTCAGCATCTCCAGTCACAGGCGAACAAGTTGTCGTGCTCACAGGTTCCACTGGTTCTCTCGGTTCCTACATTCTATCGTCGCTCTTGTCGCGTCCCAACGTCAAGAAGATAATCTGTCTCAATCGCTCGTCCTCTGCTGTGTCAGCCCAAAAATCTTCGTTCAGGTTACGCGGGCTCACAGAGTCTGGATTGGACGACGGAGGGCGTCTCCAATTCTTGCAATTCATACCCTCAGCACCCAAACTCGGTCTTTCAGACCACGAATACGCGGCCCTCGCCAGCGAAGCCACCTACATCATCCACAACGCATACCCGGTGAACTTTCTCTTAAGCCTAAACGCTTTCGCGCCTCAGTTCGATTTTCTGCTCGAGATCATGCGCCTGGGAAACGAAGGCCGAAAAAGGCCACATATTTCGTTCGTTTCTAGCATCGCAGCTGCCACATCTGTGAGCAACGATAATGATGCCTCCGCGCCCTCCACCGTGGTTGTTCAAGAGCATGTGCTTAGCACAGACTTGGCTAACTCCAATCTTCTGCATCAAGGCTACGCGCGATCGAAGTATGTGTGTGAGCGGCTGTTAGCCGAGTACGCTTCACTAACGGGGAATGCTGCATCAATCCTCCGTGTTGGACAGGTATGCGGGCCAGTCTCGGGGACAGGTATTCGCTTCTGGAACCCTACAGAGTGGCTTCCATCGCTTGTGATGAGCTCCCAATTCATCGGTGCCGTGCCGAACTCACTCGGAGGGAACATGGACGTCGTCGATTGGGTCCCTGTCGACAAGCTGGGAGAGATAGTCTGCAACATCCTCGAGACCCCGGTTGAAGACAGTGGCCGCCCCCTCGTCTTTAACATAGTGCATCCATCAGGAGCAGCGTGGAGTTCTCTTCTGCCTACTATTGTCCGGGCTATTGAGGCGGACACAAAGAAACCTGTTGACGTTGTATCGCCGTCGGAATGGATCGAGCGCCTCGAGGGGAGTGACCATAGCCCTCACGTGATTCGTCAGAACCCGGCTGTTAAGCTTATGGACTTTTTCCGGCAGATCATGTCAGAAAAAAGGATCGCGACAACAGTAGAGAAAGATAACATTCTAAAGTGGAGTGAGACGGCAAGGACGTTGCAGCCAATTGATGGCGCAAATATGGCAAAGTGGTTGAAGGGATGGGGATTGTGATAGTGTTGCAAATATAGGCGTAAAATTGACTCCTATAAATTGACCCTCAAGGATCTACCTAACCAGAAGAGGTCAGGTCCCTAGGTTTCCGGACCCCCACCCAATTAGCTTCTGGAACAGCTGTCAGTTAGAACACCAGATCAATACATCGATCAATCAGACCAATCCAGAAGGCTTATTTTTAACAGATAGTGCATTAATTATGTTAGCCAAAATAACTATATCATGTTTTATATACACCTTACTTACTGTATCTAAAGCTGCGGCCTATGCTTTGCACTAGATAAATTGAATAGTCAGAGGAAGTAGCTGCGAGAAACTTGGAGTTAGGAGACGCATGCCAAACTTTGCCTAATACAGAATAGGGTACCGAGTGAGTAGTACGCTAAAGTAGACCCCGCACCAGAGTGCCCATTCAAGCCTAGTGGATTTCTCCGTTGCCACCATTCTTCTCTCTTCACTACCACTCTATCCCTCTCCACCAGGCTCGCCTCTTTCTGAGTTATTTCTTATTATATAGCCCGAGTCGTACATGTACGTGGCCGTGTCCGCGAAGCCTGATCTTGGTTAAGCTGTCTCAACACACCTGCCGGTCTCAAGAGTCGCCGAGGCCGACCGGGTATGGCACCTGATCCGAGACAAGACGGAGGAAGGTGGTGGGAAGGTATAATGAATCACTCGTACAAGACATTTTTAGCTTCCTGTGTAGTGTTGCACCAAAGTTTAAAGATCACTTCACTGGCAGGTGGCTGTCTCAGATGCAACCAAATGTATGGAAGATATATTTCACAATGATCGATTACGGGACTGCCTCTTATCTAAGAATCTAAAGTAATATTCTTAGGACTCTTTAATGAAAAGGGGAGAGCTTCCTATCTCTCAAAATACCTAGGTAGGGACCGTGCATGGCCGCAACAATGTACAGGAGCCTCTAGCAACATAAGGTGTCTCTGCGAGGTAAGAAGATGTCGTGTAGCTAAGGGATGCGACAACGGGTACGCCATAGGTAGGCCGTCAAGGGATTATAGGTAGACACGCTTCTATGCATATGCCTCTAGGCAAAAGTAGGACATGAGCCACGCACGGAATGCTGAAAGCGCTGTTAGGAATCAAACGCAGCCCACTGCATAGGTACCTAACTCAGTTTAGGTAGAGGAACATTTACGCATGTTGGTATATCGTGCATAGTATATATTGAGACCCTGAAGCAGGCTGTAGTGTTACAATACAATAAAAATTGGAAGATTAAGTTCATCTTTTGGCGCAGTGGTTATTCCTAACATGTAGCCTACCAGCTCTGTACTTGGTAAGGCAAGAGAGTCGAGAAACGTGAGAGTGACTGGGCAGCTTTTAAGCTTGAGCCAACCAGAATAAAGTATTTGGCTTGCTTACAGGGAAAAGTTGCCTATTATGGTCACTTGGCAGTCTTCAAGTTGTACTACCGGCATGTCGGGTACCTACTAAGCAGGTAGCTAGATACTACATTAGCGCGAGGAGGGAGCTCGATGAGAAGGTATTACCGAGTATTTGTACTGTACCTACCATTAACCAACAGGATTTCCTCTCATAAATAGGTATTTAAATGACAGATATCAAGTTTAAAAGTTTGGAACTTGCACACTAAGCCAAGACCTGTTGGCGTTCTCGCAATGAGCTAGTAATAGGCTGCGGATGTCAATATGGAAATGGAGGCTTCAGCAACTTCGCCAGACGAAAAGGCGATTTCCTCAGCCGCCAAGCTCAAAAATGATGCGACCAGTATCGAGCGCGACTTTTGTTTATGGGCTGTTATCGCAGGTCTGGCTATTGCTACTTTGCTCGCGGCCCTAGAGCATACAGTTGTCACTACCTCGGCGCCCGCTATTGTGTCTGGCCTTCAGATGAAAGCAAGTTATATCTGGATTACCAACTCATTCTTCGTTTCTAGGTGTGTAATGTGCTCACCTCTTTCCCTAAAAATATCTAAACTCTCCAAAGCACTACCGTGCAGCCTCTCTTAGGCCAGTTCTGTAATGTGTTTGGTCGCAGATGGGTCTTCCTTAGTATTGTGGCCATCTTTACTTTGGGGAGCGGCATCTGCGGCGGTGCAGTGAACGGTGCTATGCTAATCGCTGGACGGGCCGTGCAAGGGGTTGGTTCGGGGGTCTTTCTTATCCCTTGAAGAGTCGAAATCAAGTTGGTAGATCTGTTCAACAATAGAACAGTCAATGGTATGGCGGTCTAATTGGCCCAGATAATGGAAGCGAATCTCCAGCTAACGAAGTGATCGATTGGGAGACTGAAACACGGCCGCCAGAAAGTATAACTTACGAGCCAACCCCCTATTCTCTAGAGTCTAGGCATCCAAGTACCTCCCAAGGTAATCGTCCTCACGGGTGCTACGGGCTACCTTGGCAGGGCTCTCCTAGACGCTCTCATAGATGAGGCACACATCGAGAAAGTTCATTGCATTAGCATACGCAACATAGAGGAGCATCGCAGCACATTAAGTTATAAGAAGGTAGTGTTACACGAAGGCGACCTCAACCTACCCCGTATAGGCCTTAGTGAAAGTGCCGCGCGGGAAGCCTTTGCCTCGGCTGACTTGGTCATTCATAATGGTGCCGATGTATCATACCTGAAGTCCTACGACACGCTCCGACTACCCAATGTGCGGTCTACCAGCGAGCTTGCCACTTTGTGCCTACCACGCTGCATCCCCTTCATTATATCTCAAGTGGCGGAGTATGCAGTTTCGCAGTGAGTGCAGGGCGTGGCTCAGTCGGCCCTCAGTCGTTGGTTTCATTCTCTCCGCCGGTCCAGTGCGCCCCGGGTTACTTATCAAGTAAGTGGGCAAGCGAGGTGCTTCTAGAAAGGCTCTCCCAGGCCTATAGACCCGGATGGACGGTTCGAATCCACCGGCCATCGAACATCGCTCGCATCGATGAGCCAAAGTTGACCTAGTGCATAACTTGCGGCACTACTGGCGCATAATGAAGGTAGCCCCGGATACACGTGGAAAAGTCAGCGGCTCCCTGACTCAGTCTCCCTCGATCATGTGGTGCGTGGTATCAGAGATACGGTGATGAATGGCCTTGTAGTCCAACGTGACGACGGCCCCGACTCGAAAGAGAAATTTTCGAACAAAAACACGAAAGAGCGGGATCGAGAAAGAGATGTGTGCTTCATACATCATCTGGGCGGGAGACTATTGAGGTTGGATGATCTTCGGACATGGGCTACGGAAGAGGATGATGATATAGAAGTATTCTCTATGAAGGGATGGGTGGCTCGCGCGGACACCCTAGGCATGTACCCAGCAGTCGCAGCCATGTTGGCAGGTTTTGGAAGTGAAACTGTGATGGCATTTCCTGCGTTTTTAAAGGATCTGCCAACCGAGAACTCTCCCTACGGCCACTCCATCGGCAGCCAAACTTAGAAGAACCCAATGTTAGTATTGCTTTCGTGCCTCTTAGATACTCTTGTCAAGTAGCAGCTCATTAATCCATATGCAGTAGTGTAGAGAACCTTAAGTAAGAGTCGCAAGCCAGCTACCAAACACGAATATATAGTTGCAGGTTAACAGCTAACTGTCCGTTTATTATAATCAATTATACTCAAGCCACAGTAGCAAGATAGCGACCAACCAAAATCATGTCCTCCTCGCTTTATTTGACAATATCAACTTCACAGTCCAAGCCAGAGTTCAGCGTCGGGTCTGACAATTGCCAAGTCAACCCTGCTGATGAAAATGACGTCTGCCAATGTGTAAGCCGCACAGCGCTGCTAACATGTCCAACGGTGGGTCACCAAGTACTAAATATAGGAATAAGCTCGTCTTTCCGTCTTTATTATACGCCGTTTGAGGGTTTCAATGGCGAAGCAGAAGATCTACTTTCTAGCAAGGAAGCCAACACAGCATCATATAACTAGATCTAGTGCAGATCTACCAATTGCCAAGATGATGATGGTAATCACTAGGACTTCGCCTTCCATCTCTTGACCTTCACTGCCCCAAGAGGTATAATAACGCTTGAAAACAGCCGTTCAAAACGAAAGGAATACATGATTGTAGAAGGTATGATCCGATTACTCATTAACATTTATACCTAGAAAATCTCGTCCGTGCTCAGTACACATTATTAGAACAATCGCCAGAGCTAGTAACTAGTACACTAAGATAAAATGTTCCAATCAACAATCCTCAAGACAAGCCTAGCACTGCTTGCCTCAACCCGCTTGGTCGCTACTCAGGCAAGGTGAGAGTGACAATTCGCACGCCTTAACAAAATTTTATCCGTACTGACCGCTCCAAGTCTGAATCTCACTCTTACGTTCTACCTTGACGAGGACAACACGTGCTCTGGCGATGACTCCAAAGCAATTTCCTTCTCCACCGCCAGTTATCCCATCGCACAATCTTGCTTCGACATGAGCGAGATATTCGCCAACAACTCAACCGGCGGCTTCCGGAACATGTCGTCGCTTACTACATCTGATTCTAATTACGAAGGCATACGATGGGCAGTCTCCAATTCACAGGCCTGGGATGCGACCGGCAACTACTCGCATGTCAAATACGAACAGTTGGATCCCACAGGCCAGGATGATGATGATGATGGTAAGGCCACCTGGGCATCGAGGCGAGTCAATATATACAACGGGGAGGATTGCCTCCAGACTTCTCCTGGTGACGATAACACCAAGGATGAACTTCCTTGGTTCGGCTGGACATGTCACAGTTCCGAGGATGATCACTGCAGGACACCCCCTTATAACATCGAGAGCTTCGTCATTCTCCCCATTAACAATGACGACCAGGACGGAAAGTGTTTGGACTTTGCGCTGCAGGGAGCTGGCGCTCAGAGCTTCCCAGAAGCGTTCGGTGCTCTTGTCTCTGCGATTGTAGTCGGGTTCTACATGTCATAATATGGCCTTTAGTTGGCATCACAGGCGATACAGTACTAAGTATCAGCATTCTTAATGGGATGATTTTATTTATGAAGACGTGAAGACTTGAATCGCGAGATTGAGTGAAGAAACAAACAGGATATGTCCTCTACTACAAAATCCGTAGTCTGAGTCTTCTAAACAACAGCATTGCTCTAATTGGGTTTGTTGTCCTAAACGCGCCGGTATATTACCGCATCATTAACAAGAAAGAAGGTTCCCGACATTAGAACCGTCAACAAAACGAAGGAGATCCTATACCCTGGAGTATTATGGCAAAAGCGGTCCTCTGAGAAGACGGATGGCTGAGAAATAATAATAACAATAAACGAAAAATTGAACTTCTCATAAGATATGCTAGTAAACATATGCTGTTTCCACCTCAGTCGAAAAGCTTGAGATAGACTGTCTCTTCCGGTGGGACGCACAAGGTGGGAAAGGTCAGACCTGATTTGGCGGTGGCAACATTCGTGCGGAACACTACGAATGGGTCGAGGGTCAATCGGGTAATCAATCCGCCTTTACCCTTGCGATCGCTAGTACGAAGCTGTCGGTCTACAGTTCTCTAAAGATCTCATCCGGGATGAGGAACTACAGACACTTGGGAGCCCCCCTTAAAATATAAATTGTTATCAGTACAACTTAAAATCATACTGGCAAAGTCAAAGTTGGGGAACAATGTTGAATTTAGTTAGGGGTTTTCGAAACGGTGTACGATACCTGGTTTTCTGTAGATTTGCGATTCATCGATCTCGTGAAGATACTTAGGCACCTCGGTTAGAGCAGAGGCTTCGCGGTAGTCCATCTTCTCTAACAGTTACGATATCTAGGGTCTGAGAGCATAGATGTCCGTTAACGGCGGGTTTTCTCCCCTACTATATTTTCCTCTTCCTCATACCCTTTTTCCGATATCACAACTAACTGTATTGTCAAAGGTTCCGTTATTATCGCGTTTGTTGTAACAATAGCGTGCCACGCCTCGACTAGGCGAAGACGAGAATACAACGGCATCCATGATTTGACCTAGAACCGGGCCGGCTCTCTACTTCAGAGTTGTAACACCGAATTCCGTTATTAAAGGGAAGATTTAGGGTAGAGGGAGAGAATGGCAGTGAGGTAGTATGGGAAATCCTCCTACCATTACTCCTTTAGTGTTTCCCGACCCCTCTTATCACCCTTAAGCGAGTGATCTCTGGGGTTTCTGGCCCCCTCTTCCCCCTAAGGCGAGGCACGTAGACTAGGTTATTTTTTATAGTGAAGCCATTTTAGTGCGGCAACAATTGGAAGTCTCAGAAAAGAGTCGTAACTCAGCGTAGTTGCCAGGTCCAGCAGCCTCCCTGAGGTGAAGCCACCACTACCTAGGGCTTGAAAACGAAAAGCGAGTGAGAAGATTCGCTTCGCGATTATTTTTAATGTGAAATAAGCTAAAATAATATATACAGTGAGATATTTAGTTTGGTACAAAACGGTTGTAAAGATAAGAATTCATGGAGTATGGAATGGAGTTTACATGAGGATTCCCTTCTTAGGGGATGTTTGGTTAGAAGTTCAAATATGATTTCAAGTAGATTACTTAGTAGTCGGAACAGTGTGTCAGATCAGAGGGTTGGAAACGTCCACTGTAAAAATTAGAGCTCATAAAAAATTACTGGGTGAACGCCTAGATCACGAGCCTGGCACGTTCTCAACAATGACAATATCAACAACATATAATACACATCATTCAACCTCCGTTAGTGGTACTCGCTTGATTTTGAAAATAACATCTTGAATTCACAAGGCTTACAAGTTATCCATCATGGATATGCAATGTTATAGTCTTCTGTGATCGTTACTAGTTGTCGCTGGTAGTTTGCAACACTGCGCTATTCAGCTATGAAACCAACAGCATGAATTTTATATTCGTAATTAGCTTGCATCCGAGTAGTCTATTACAAACAAAGGATTTGAATACTATTCTAAGTTTGGTAGGGACGCTTGCCATACAACAAGTTTCTCTAATGATAAAGATGTCTCTAAGTCGAAATGGTTAAAATGGAATAGGAGTCGGAAAGACAAAATATACAACACCAGGGATTCTCTAGTTATCACTGACCCAACTACAAATCTGGTAGCAATAGATTTGGATTCAAGAGCTAGTTTAATTTCTATTCATGGGGTTTTCATTAAAACTTGTTACTATTATTTGAAAGCATGAATAGAGGTAGATACTTGTGAACATATTTATCGAGCGCATAGTTAATAACAGGCAGTAGTACCTAATAGCTTAGTAACATGAAAGATGCGCAAGGCCGATTAAGTAGATCGCTTTTAATAGAGAGTTATAACTTAATATCCTTCATTCTAGAGTTCGGTTTATTAATATATGAGCGATCTATCTATAGTAGAGTCTATCTCGATTCTATATTTGTTCAGACTACCTACGCGTAGTAGCGCCCTACATAGTATATCCAACCTGATGGTTTAAGTTCATGGGGGGTGGGGTTATGCACAGATCACTTCCGGGCCAGGGCTTTAGGAATGGCGCTTACCACTCTAGTCTAGGACTCGTACTAAGCCAAAACATTTCTCAAACCATTGGTGTCTTGTTGGTGGTTACAGACAGTCGTTAGTCTAGTTCAGAGAGTTAAACACTTATTATATGAGAAATTGTCTCGTTGCTCCTCGGCTCCTAATTTATACAGTTTTGCAATTGTATAATAGTTAGCGCAATAGAAAAGAAGACGGAAATACTGTTTTCAATAATTACCTGGGTGTATTACTACCTTATATTCGAGCAAGTGGACAGTCCTGTGCCAGTGCTGACCCTGAAGCCCCCTGATCTCATTTCCCCCCTGTGACGGTTGGCCAACACGTCGCAGCCGCCCCTGATTTTGCCTCACATGGACACCTGCAATTGGCATCGTACCATTGCTCCATCTACCCACTACCATCTAGGCTTAGCCTATAAACGCCGAGCGTGAAAATAGCTACGTTTAAGTACATACCCACGCGGCCACGCATACTTCATGATAGGTACCTATACGTATGCATTGACATGGCGTGGTAACATAGTGCCCTGTCTCAGGACGGATACCATGTCTAACTTGGTGGGCATCTATCTAGACTAGAATACTACCCAACTACCATTTCTCTCTTACCCTTCTGTTTTTTTGACTTTGTTTCTCCATTTCCCTTCTATAAGCCTAATTGCCAAGTGTGATTGATCTACGCTGCGCGTGTCTGTATTCGCTTCTCGTCTCTGCCATTTTCCCGTTTCGCTGCACTCTTCCCGTCGCTAGCTCTTGCGCAATAATCAATTTGTACAGCTGGTCTGACACCGCCATTGCTACCGATTTCAACCTGCCCGTCTGCTGCAACACTCACAGCCGTGAAATAAAATCGACATTTTTATAATAATAACAAAGACAAGATGAAGGCCACAACATTGCTCGTCGCCCTCTGCGCATCCCTCGCGAGCGCCGGCGTTGTCATCACGCCCATCAAATCAGATCAGGTCGTGCCCAAGGTCGCCGGCGACTGCTTCTTCGGCGTGTCAACGCCCTTTGGTTGCGGGTGAGTCCTGTTATACTCTCATGATACATCTCCCGAATCTCAGGCGCTCGGAGGAATGAGTCTTTGGAATGAACCTTCATAATTGGGCGAGAAGAGCGGCAGAGCCACTAACCAGTGCACTAGGCCTCTACGGGGATAATTGCGTTCATTGCGCGGGGGCACGACGCCCGCAACCGAGATGCGAATCATCCAACTTCAATTGCTGCTCTCCCCGGTCTTGTTCAACTGTGCTTCGCGACGACTCGTTAATGTAAATCCCAAGCAGCAGTAGCATGGCAGAGCGTGCTGCTAGGAGGAATAAGCTGCTGGGGCTGGGTTCGGAACGGGGTCGGCGTCCCTCCATGACAGTGATCGGAGGTCTGACGGATAGAACTACATGCGGAATCACCTCATCCAAGCCAGGTTCTCAGCTCAAGATGGCGAGTACGACCGGTGTTGATAATAATTTACGAGCGCCAAACTGCGGGGTTTGGAGGGAAACTCACAGCACATATCTTAATATCTGCACATGCGCGATAGGGAAACTAACTTAGACTCGAAACAATACATGTTCATTCACACTCATCATCCCCACTATGTAGAGACGTTCGCTCTATGATCAATGTGATAGGACCGTAATCTGCAACAGGTTGTAAATATAACCAGACTGTAAGCCCGAACTACTTGTGTATGCTTTTATATCGTCTTAGAATATGTTGTAGCATCAGACCTGCTAAGGAGTTCATGTGAACCTAACATTTCAGTTCTTATTAATATCATCATTAAACACTGCGCACTCCTCGCCAAGCCCTCGAGGAGAAGTTCAGACACAAGCATGGCGATACCGGAGTCAACAGATAACCCTACAGTCTAATTACATAAAGCAACGATTTGGGCTTTGATGCCATCAATAGTCCAAAGCCATAGCTAAAACTTACCTAACCTTACCCAGCCCCATTGACTTTTAGTTCTTCCAAGCGTAAAAAAAGGAGTGACCTGTGCTTGAGGGTGTGGGTGCTACTTCGATAAGCGGAGAGGCAGATATCCAATGAGGTCGTATTCATTATGTCAACACGAGGCAAGACATGCATGAAATAGAGCCGCTAACAATACTATAGTAGTATGGTATCCATTACGCTCTTTGATGCATACCTATCTAGGATCTTGATTATCCAATTACACCCGTGTATCCAACCCAACCCAATACTGTTCCACAGTGCTCGCGTGACCAACATGTAGCACACACATCCAAGAATGAGGAGATATGCCGACAATCAATGAATGCCCCAAGACCAAACGCCCCAAGTATGCTGTTCAACAAGGGAAAGCTATGCTAACAATGACAACCCTTCGCAGTGGAATATGCTAATACCTCCGCCATCCTCCTATACCCTATGTTTCGAGTTCTGATTTTTTAAACCGTCTTTCATACCGTCTCATGAGCACCGTCGGGTCCGTTTTCGGAGTCGACCTCTCGTGGATAAGTGTGTGAATAAATGCTGAATTGGTAGAAGATGATACCGTCTTCAATCATCGTCCCCAATGATCCAACAAGCCACGGCGTGGCCTTGATCAAGTACGCGGAGTCCTGGGAATAGGAGAAGACACTCAGTCCATACATCATATTTCCAGTTAGGGAGAACAAGAAAAACAGCAGCGCCAGGCCTATCTAGTGTCAGCTCTCTACGTTCGTTCTACCATCGAATACACTGGATCTTACCATCGCAAGATTTCTGTTGGTAATTCTTAATAATTTGGGGAATTCGAGCGCTAAAACCTCGTTAGCTTTGTGACTCCTAAGCTTTTCGTCAATATTAACATACCACAAATAGCAGATGGCACTCGCGTAACCCAGAACCATCCCACTGATGGCCGCCGGTGAACTTGAGTCTGGCGCGGCGTCGCCATCAGGCTTATCCCATGCTCCAAAGCGATACGAGATGAACCACCCCGCAGCACCGACAATATAAATGGCAAAGATAGCCAACGAGTTATTGACCCATGAATTGCTGCTCGTGAGCTCGTCATCGCTTGTTGCGACACGTTTAATGCCGTGGAGGCTGGATTCTTCGTGATGGGAATGCCGGATATGCGAGCTCGGTGGGTTTGTTGAGCTTCGTCGTAGCAGGGGCTCGTCTTCCGATGCCTCGGTGGCAGAGGACTGTCTTCGTCGTCGAGCGATACGGGCATTGCGGACATTATAATATATGCATTGCGTAATGAGGATAATGTCGGATATACAGAAGTAGCCTGCCAACGCCGTGGCAGTGGGAGCGAGACCGGTTACAAGCGCACCTGGATGGGGGCTTAGTGTTAAGGTGAAAGTTTGGGCTGGCTAGAGTATCGAGGGAGCAATAAGAAAAATCTAGAGATGAAAAGAGCATTTGCGATAACTAGAAGTTGAAGAAACACGGACTCAAAAGGCTTGGTTGTTTGGGGTTGCGAAGATGAAGATTGGCGAAACGTACCACTTAGATTAGTCACATCGCCAAACAACCAAATCGCTAGGAATCCCATAGACAGCCCTTCTGCGCTCTTCGCTTTATAGTTCGTGATAAGCTGAGGGATCTGGCAAGGTATTAGCTTGGATCAGATAAACTCGAGGCTCTTGCTCTAGTCATCATACCAATAAGCAAATCCATGCTGTTAAGCTCACACTGCCAAAGATGCCCGAGAGGGCCTCGTTGACGGGGAGGCTTAGTGAGGACATGATATCGGAGGCTTGAATCGCGGAGTTCGGTATGAGTGGAAAGGCAGAAAGAGGCAGCATTTTCAGCTTCGCAAATGCTGCGATGACAGCAGGGAGCGCGCCGTATATGAGGAGGAAGCTTCGATCATGTGAGTGGCTTGCGCAGGTAGAGGGTTGATACCTATCATCGGAGAACGGATAAAGGTCAGCTGCAGAGGAGCGGGTGCTCCAGCCTACTTAGCTACTATCTACAGGTAACTAGCAATGATACTTCCGCGCAAAGTGGGTGTCGACGGCACTGCAAGTGTTTTCTTATCTCTCGACTTATCTTTGAACCCAAAGATAAGCGGACATCATGGTGTAACTGCGCGCATGTTCGGCCGAAAATAGTTTAGCGCCGTGTCATACAATAAATACACTTCTCCGTGAGACGCACGATTACCTATCACTACTAGAGAACGCATGTAATTCCTATAAGTAATAAGTATGCGATCTTATTTTCATTTTCTGTTGGTTAATTGTTATTATGTAGATAGTCTGGCCTTAGAACAGCATATGTGTATTACATATCTGTGTATGCACGACCAATAACGTGAGGGTGCATGCTTAGAACCAGCTGAGAGCCTTGTTGTGACGTCGCCTGCATCGTGAAGAACAAGGGTCCCTGTTCACTTGCAGCCCGCACCCGTATAGGTACCCTAAAAAAAGGGTTGCGAGCTTGCCCAAATCCGCTGTTGTCTCTTCCCCGCGCGCCCGTTCCGGGGCTTTTCACCACTAAGACATACACCCAGGCGTTGCACCTAGCAATCGGGTATTACGGTACATACCATGTATGCGGTAAGACACTGTAGAATAGAGGTACCTGGTATAAAGACTTAGGTAACTTAATTGTCAAAAGTAGTTCCCCAAATTTTGCTCAATACCTGTCAACACGGGAAAGCATAATTACAAGGTTTTATAGATTCTACAACTGAAACAGGTATCTGTATCTACGAATAAAAACATGAGTCAACCAGTCAGCACAACCACAGCAGTCAGCTGTGTCCTGTACCCAGGGCAAATTAAGGGCAGGCGCCTGAGTCACGTTCCCTTGCCAACCACCACAACTCAACTCCGGCCAATGAGATTATGCATGGGTGCACCACCAAGCGCGCACAAGGCCTCATAACGTGGCCGCCAACTATTACACTTCAAGGAAGGGGGTCCTCATTCTATACTTAATTTAACTCGAGCCCCAACAAAACACCAAATTTTGTAGAATTTGAGAAATGCCGATTACGGGTAAAGGTTACCTAATTGAATTAGCACTCGTGATCCTATAAATTACCTGTATTGGCTTATACCGTAAGACAAGCCCACCATGCGACTCGACCCTAGAGCCATCCTGCTGGGAGCCTCGGTCTTGCCGGGCGCGATAGCCTGGGGTAGTAAGTAGCAGCAGGCAAATTACCCAGCCATTAATCTCTCACCACTTAAGATGTGCTAACAACGCCGCAACGGACAGGCCTGGGCCACGTGACGATCGCGTACATCGCGAGCAACTTCGTGCGGCCGGGCACGACGGCGCACTTCCAGGCGGTCCTGGGCAACGACACGGCGCACTACCTCGCGGGCGTGGCGACGTGGGCCGACAGCATCCGCTACACCAAGTGGGGGCGCTTCAGCCGGAACTTCCACTTCATCGACGCCAAGGACGACCCGCCGGCGTACTGCGGCGTCGACTTCGCGCGCGACTGCAAGGCCGACGGCTGCGTCGTGAGCGCCCTGCAGAACTACACGGAGCAGCTGCTCGACGCCGACCTCTGGGCGTGGCGCAGGGCGCAGGCGGCCAAGTTCGTCGTCCACTTCGTCGGCGACATTCACCAGCCGCTGCACGTCGAGAACGTCGCGCAGGGTGGGAATGGTATTCATGTGAACTGGGAGGGACATGATTTCAACCGTAAGACAATTTGCCCCTGTTTTCCTCGTCCGAAGCTGTTCTCATCGGCGGAAGTAAGTGAGCGAGAAACGCAACGTCTGACAATATCTTGCAGTGCATCACGTATGGGACTCGAGTATCGCGGAGAAGATGCTTGGAGGAAACAAGAGGAAAATCTATGATAATGCCTTCCGTTGGGCCACAAACCTTACCACTGAGATCGAGTCCGGGAAATATCTGGCGGCGAGCGCATCGTGGATCAACGGGATGTTCCTCGACGATCCCATCTCGACATCCATGGTCTGGGCAAACGAATCAAATGCCTATGTCTGCTCTCACGGTAAGTAGCCAATATGCTTCCAAACCTCTCCATTTTGCAGGTTCAGACGCTGATTCCACGCTGTCAGTCTTCCCGGAAGGTCCGGCAGCCATCAAGGGCCAAGAGCTTGCGGGCGAGTACTTTGAGAAAGCCGCACCGGTCATTGAGCTGCAAGTTGCGAAAGCAGGTTATCGCCTTGCGGCGTGGCTAGATCTCATTGCGGAGAGGATGTCGGGGGCTCAGCAGGATTTAGGGGAATTGTAGCAGAAGCGCTCGTTGTCATCACGTTCTTGTAAGATCGCAGAAATGTCTAATGTAAATACAACGCTTCGGCCTCCGCGGCCGCTCGGGTTGGTTTACAGTAAAGATCTAGTGCATGGGGGTTACCTGGAGGAGAACCTCACATTCTGACACAACGAAGTAGGATCTCGACGGTTTTCGCGAGACTCGGCCTGATGCTGCGTCTGCAACGCGGGAGTTTGGCGGAGGAATAGAAATTGGGTCATAGGATCTCTTCACGACGGCGTTCCCCAGAATTTCCATAGGGGGGAGGCCACATGATATTCAGCGTTTGCCCGAAACAAACTCGCAGCGTCGGAGAATAGGCGCCGCCGCCCGCATCATCTATCCTACTATAGTGCGGCGGGTATGTAGGTATGTGTGTATGTAGCGCAGCAGGACTTTCCAGGTAGAAAGAGGAAGGTCAGTAGACAGTAGATAGGTGCGGAGGTGCGGTATACAGGATACGAGACCGCCAAATACCTGCGAACAGAGCGTCTGATACCTGTCGAAACAACAGCTGCAACCACTCAACCTCGTGTTGGGGGCTGGGTGCCGAATACCGATCCCATCGTCGTCTGAATATTTGAAAATCTTGACCAGATCTACGCGGGGGTTTGGCACTCAAAGATGACAGCCTCGCTTGCTACCTACCTACCTAGTTTAATGAAGATAGCAGCAAGCCCCTAGTGTATAATTACAGTACTCTAAGCGACGGAGACCGAAATTGCTAGCGCACCTAGTTCTCCTGCAACTGGTTAAGCAGGTTCACGGGTACTGTAGTGTAGGGGTTGTGGTTTCACCCTAGGTTTGGGACGAGCAGAGTGCCATTCACTGGGGTTGATGATTACATACATACATGCAAATTCAACTAGACAAGTGTGATTGAGCAAGTATAGCAGCATGGTCTGCCTATAGTATGTATTCCTATGAGCTTCATTTTACTCACGTTAGTACGAGAAGCGGCTGAATTTCATACTGTATGTACTCTGTATAGGTATGTAGTCAAAATACCTACTGTATCTTGTAGATAGTCTTCATCTCCGAATAATCGGGTTCGAAAAGGGGCACTAGTCAGGTTGTAGTTATTAAGAGGCTCGTTTAGGTGTAGGGCTGCTGGTAAAGTGCAATAGAGCTGGGTTCCTCCTTTCTAATTCGGGTGGGCTAGCCGAGCAACAGGGATGCCTAGAGCAGCACTATGTTCGAAATGAGGCAAGGAGGCTTACCAGCTTAAGGCCGTGATAGAGACTCTAGGAGGTTCTCCGGAGATACCAGTAGTGCAGGCTTACAGTACCTACACCCCAGCAGACCCCAGGCTAGATTAGTGGAGGGACGGTTGAGCGGTGTCCACGCCGCAGCTAAAATAGCCCCGTGCCCGTGCCCCTGATGGACACCGCCTGAGGGAGATGCAGAACCAGAGAGCCTGTAGAGGCATGGTTAATAATTATAGCTAAACAATTCTATACGTACTGTGTATATTTTACATACCTACTGTAGATACTTAGTTATTTACAGAATACAGAATACAGGATGTATAATGAGAAGCTATGTGTAGGTAAGAACTCAGCATGCAGTATTCTCGTTCATCCAATATACGGAAACACCAGATAAGCACAGTCTTCTACAGAGTACTCTACATGTATGCATGTACCTGTCGTACCATTATTTTAGAGCGCTTTACAAATGGTGATTTTGGGTTGAGTGCATCCGGTTTGACCATGAACGTAGCATAACAATAAGCCGCGGACGCTTAAACATGTTTTGGGCTTAATGACTTGTCCGGTGCGGCCGGGAGGTCGAGGCAACGTCGATCTCATGTCTGGGCGGTAAATCATAGAGAGTGCATATTTTGGAACAGTGCGCTGGAAGGTCGCCATCCATCATCCATTACTACGCAGGTGGTTGAGCCAGCCAGAGAGGAAGGGTAAGAGCAGGCGCCAGTTTCGCAATTTGAGATGGCATTCGGCGCGCATGGGACAGCAAACAAGTTTCCGACCGGCTCTTGGGTGTCCCAGTGATCGACAACAGCGATAATCGACAGAACGCCAAGAACCAGATCGTTCTTCTCGGAGGTTGAGACTTGGCAGCCATGGTGGGAGAAACGCGAATGATGTCAGTCTCTAGGCGCCGCACCTCGTACCTACCTACGCGACCCAGATGGGATAATCCGATGTTGATTAATGGAATAGTTGTGAGTGAATGAATGAATGAATAGGACGGCGGCAGCGGTTGGGAGGAGGTTCTTGTTCAGCACGTTTCACGTCAGAGACCCCTGTATGAGACGCTATGGCATCTCGTCGGCCGGGGAAGTCTGTCCTGTGAGTGGCCAATTCCTCGGAAAGTGGAGTCCGCCCAGGCGGATCTGCGACGTCCATAGCCTCAAGACTCAGATGGCAGAGCTTAACCAACTCCTGTTCCCCACCCGCCGTTGCCCAAAAGAAATCTAAAAAGAGGTACAGAATATACTTTACAGCACACTACAGAACTTCTCCATACAGCATAGCGCATGCATCCAGTGCATGTCGGATCTCGGCAATCGATAAGCTAGTGCTTAGGTCGCCGCCGTCGCCGCCTCCTCGTCCTGCTCCTCCTCCAAACATTGGTTCCTTTATTCCCTCAATTTCAAGGCGCCAGGATGCTTGTTGCCCTGCAGCGACACTTGTTGCATTATTACATGCCTTCACGAGAGCTGACTGCCCGAAACCTGAGTATCAACTTCTTTGACATAATTATATCTGACCGTCTCTGTCTGTATACGACGGCGTAGGATCGATTCCGGTCTAATTTGGATTAGAGCTTCCTACCTATGATAATGCAAGCAAAGTTGCACTAATGGTGTTGTATAAGGTGACACTTTTATTGCTCATGTACGTATAGGCTGTAAAACTGTACATCGCATGCCTAGGTATGGAATCAGGCCGTCTCAATTAAGCATCCAGTACCTGATCGTCGGATATAGTCTTGAAATCGCGAATCTGGACTTGACGCAGGTACCATATAGCGTGGGTATCGGTCTGATACTACCTATCTCCATCTCAATACCTAGATTTGGTATCTCGAACCAATCCGCCAGTCCCCCGCTCTCCGCCGTGGCGTAGTCTAGTGTGCCAGGCGGCTGCACGGGTTCTCCAATCCTTCGATTGGCGTGTTCGCCTACAAAATTTTCCCTACAGAGACAAGATTCGATTAAGCTCTCAGATCCTTGCTCAGTCTGATGCAACTTGGGCTTCGAGAGAACCTCCTCCCGCCTCCCCCCTGCTCCTAGCGTCGAGGTTATAGCCACCAGGATCATTACTCCTTGGCAGACCCTGTCATTTGCTCGCTTCAACCCTGTCGTGCCCTCTACCATTTTGTTTTGAGTATGTGGATACGGCTCCTTTTCAGGTCCCTGGCTGTTGCCTTCGTTCCTGGCCTCAACGCATGAGCCGTGGACAGGCCGGCCTGCCATATCTCGGCAGAGCATATAAGAGAAAGTCTTGGCCGTCTTGCTCAACCTCGTTTTAATCCAACCCAGTTCACTTCTCTCAGCCCATTTTACCTACTTCGGATTCCTATCCACCCTTCCTTTCTCTTTCTTGAAGAATGCGCTGGTAGTGTATCTTGTTCATTCGTTCCTTCTACCGCTATTGTGACTAGCCTACTTCGATTCAGCGTCTGTGACACTCTTTATTCAACTACTCGAAACCGGTCTGGAACCATTTCTACAACACGTTCAATTCTCGCCTTCAAATCAGCAGTAATAACCCGTTATTATCACGTCACCTACAAACTCGCAACCATGCAGACCAAAAACATCCTCCTCGGGCTTCTCAGCCTCACGGCCATTGCCGAAGCTTCTGCTATCCACCGCCCCTTCGACAACGTCTTAAACCGCCGCGCCACCCGATCTGTTCAGAGCCGGCAAAACTTCAACGCCAATAAATTCGGCAGTTAGTATTCATCGAAACATAGAGCTATATTGAGGGGAACTAACCAATTGCTATAGAAGGCGGAAACAACGGGGGAAACAACAGTACGATAGCATCCTCTCCACACTATTCGACAATAAGCTAATATCCTATCTTTAGACCAGGGAAACAACGGCCAGAACAACCAGGGTGGTAACGCCGGCAACGCTGCCAACACTGGTAATGCCGGCAACAACGGTAACAGTAAGTGATCGGAGTCTAGTAAATAGAACTCATTCAGTAATGGGGTATTTACTAACACTAAGATGCAGACAATGCTAACCAGGCTGCTATCACCCTCGATGCCAACGTTATTCAGACGGGTTCGGCCTCCGACGGAGACCCGGACACGGCTAGTGGCGAGGCGGCTTCTCAGACGTGAGTAGTATGCACTAGTGAAATGCGAGCATGATCTAATAGGATATAGGGATACTGCCAACTTCATCAACTTCTGCTCAGGCAAGACCTTGACCAACGGTCTTCAGAACACGGCAGGTTCCTGCAACGGTATTGGTGAGTTAAGTAAGACCTTACCAGTTTACCAGTTTTTTAACCCCTCGTAGTGATGGGTAACATTCCTGCAAAGACGAACATGGTTTCAACCGTCATCGTCAACCCACAGAACAACGACAACATCCAATCCAACCAAGACTTCAGCATCCAAGTCCAGCTCGCTAACTTCGCTCCCGGTACATTCACTAATGCCGATAACACGTACTACTCTGCTCCCCAGGACTTGGATGGCAGCGGTAACATTATTGGCCACACCCACGTGACTGTTCAGGACTTGGGCAATCAGCTTAACCCTACCACGCCTCTGGATGCTACCCAATTCGCCTTCTTCAAGGGTATCAACGACGCCGGAAATGGCAAGGGTCTTTTGGCGGCAGATGTAGCCGGTGGTCTCCCCGCTGGTAACTACCGTCTTTGCACCATGTCCTCTGCTGCCAACCATCAACCTGTAATCATGCCCGTCGCTCAGCGTGGTGCCCAGGATGACTGTGTCCGCTTTACTGGTATGTATTCGACTCTTTGTTCTCTCAAGCAATAAGCCACTGACTCCGGGATACAGTTAGCGACAACGCCGGCAATGGCAACGCCAACAATGGCCAGAACGCCAATAACGGCCAGAACGCCAACAACGGTCAAAATGCCAACAATGGTCAGAACGCGAACAATGGTCAGAATGCCAACAACGGTCAGAATGGCCAGAACGGGCAGAATGGTCAGGGGCAGAACAGTAATACCTCAACGGGGGCGCAGACCGGCAATAATCAAGCTAACAATTCGCAGAGTAGCGCCGCACTAGGTGGCATTGCTGCCCCTGCCGTCACCAAATCGGGTGACTCTTCGAGACCCTTCTCGGTCAACGGAAACACCTTCGTCAATCAGGCAGCCGCTCTCCAGCGCAGCTGCGACATACAACAGAACGCTTGCTCCGATGCCGCCAATTCCGGCAAGAACGTAGGGTTCACAGTGACCCAGTGCCAAGCACAGCAACAGACGTGTCTCGCCGCTGCTGGCAATTAAAAGACCGGATAGACGGCTTTGTTGTGTGGAGAAGGGAGTTGCACCGAAGCGGTGTCTCTGAACCGCCACCCAAGATTGGTGATGGGGGAAGCTGTGCATTGGTGACGGACCTGGGCCGGTCTAGTCACATGTATCTACGGCATCCCCGAACCATTTACGCTACTGTTTTCTCGGGGTTGTTCATTGGATGGGAGTTAGAGCGAGGGAGATGAAAAACGACCATATTCTTAATCACGGGGCTCGGGCACTGGATACCTGCCGCCACGGTGCTGCATAACATACTCTCTGGTTTTTAGAAGGCTATTATGTATTTTTTCCGCACACCTTTCATTGTTTTATCTATTTTTTCTTCTAGGGTTGTGGTGGGTTTGTCACATAGCGGTCAGTTTGGCTACGAATTCGAACACACTTCAGCAAAAGCTCCATGATGGAATATCTGGTGCCATGTGATATGTCATTAACTACGCTAACTTGCATGGACAATTGAGATGGTTGAGAACTTGATAAAGCGTCTAAAGACCCAGCCCGTTTCCTACCTCCTTTGCTTGTTTTCTCTAATGCTTGCTTCTACTAATTTTTGGTGGCGCCAGCTGGGACACGGATAGGGTGCACTCCGTGCTTCAAGACCCGTCTCGAACGAACCCCTTATGTCTCCACCTTCCCCCACATCCAACCAAGCCCCGTTCCTCCCGTTGTGGCTTGCATAGTGCGGCAAGCGGCCGCATGCCGAGCCGTTGGGGTTTGGTTGGTTCTTATTACATTCATTGCCTGCTTGTGGTTGAAAGGACTGAACACGTGCTTTCAAGTGCTGAGAAGCCAGGTCAAGTATGTAGGTATGCTTACGTTGGATAGTCAGTGCTAGATTTGCATATAACTGTCTACTTATCCTCAGGTTTTGTGGCCTTTAGGCCACGAGACAGAACCACAGCACTATACGGCTACGCTACTCGCAGTAAAACGCTGCCAAGTCGGGCACATGACCGTCTGCAGTTACTCGTATATGTCCACTGTTAGAAACCATGATATGATGTTTGCTAGGTGTTCGACAATTTTCTAGGCGTTTACTTTAACTAGGAAGGTAGTAGTTAAGTTATCTACCCTGGGTAGATGACGAGCAAATGCGTGTCCGTTGTTATCCCCTACAGTCATCTTGGGGCATGCTCGAGTCGTAAGCAATTACTGGGCTATTATGGTGAGACTTCAAGGGAAACAAAACTATGCGACATGTAGAATCCGCATCTTAGAATGTTTGAGCTATCTAACTTGAGAGTATATGCGTTGTGTTTGATGACTGGCTGGACGAGAAGCTAAGTTTGACTCCCTACTTCCACCCCGAAAAGTGCTGTTTATTTGAGTAAATTTGACATAACAACCTAGATTTCTCAATGTTACTATACACCTCATTTCAATAGGAGTCTTGGGACTTAGATGATTGATAAAAGCCCTTGCAAACGTTGCTCCTTTCTGTTCAATATATGAAACTACAACTTCTATAGGCTCAATGCTTGAAGTATGATTATAAGAAAGGATATGACTTCGCAGTCTCATTACGAGCTATATATAAATTTCGTCTTTCTACTACTAACTCTAGAGTGTAAGGAGCTCATACTACAATGGTCACGGAATGAATGGAGAGTCTCTTACCATTAGGTGCAAGGGAAACTTCAGGCTCACTAGGAACATAAACTAACTACTGAGCATCTGAAGTTCGCCAAGGTAGTAACATATTCAATACTACCAATATACTTACCTACTTATCAGTAGTGCCTGCATGCGATTAATTTTCGGCATAATGCGATTTTCTTAAAGCTCATCAGTCATCAATGGTACGCTCGAGAATCTATGCCGGCAAAGACTAATCCGACTCTACAAGAAGTGTATCTATAGAAAGCAGCTAGCTAATGACGTTCATTCAGGTAGAGGGACTGCATAAGAGACGGAATATTGATAGGAGGAGCAAGAATCGGAGGGCCAATCATAGAGAATGACGACTCTAATCCACGGAAAGCAAGAGAACATGGAAACCGACCGAAATATAGAGATTAAACAGCATACCTCAGTTAAAGCAGCTCTCAACGACCAAGAAGTACAGCAGTATACATCCTGCTTATTTGCGACTAGAAAATCTAGCGTAGCAAATAAAGCAAAGGCGAGTTAAGTATATGAATAGTATATACTATCTAGACATTCACTGTTACCTTGCTGACTAGCGAGACGTCGATACGAGATGGTTTTGAGCTAATTTTATACATTCCTCTATCATGCCTCTATTTTACTAACGCCGTAAACTGCAACCCTTATTGAAAAAGAAAGCTTAATCTCGAGAGCTTATGCATGAGATCACACTGCACGAAGCCTAACTAGGGGTAAGAGACAACATTGATACGCTATTCAAGTCAACCGGTAAAGAACTTCATTCCTCGTTTAGCTGCTAAGTACAACTATTGCACAACGGGACCAGGTATTCTATCATGACGTTAGTCACCCAATCAGCCATCCAACCACATTATCATCTTCTTCATGACCAGGTGCGTCGGAGTTGTACATGAGGCCTGAGGTATGAAGACCCTGGAGTTGAAATAACCACCCGCTTGTTTCCATCGGGCACCTTTAATGCTCAAGTGCTTCAAATAAGAATGCCGAGGCCATCAATGCTTCAACGTGTTCGTGCTCGCCCGGCAACGCTAGAGACGACCAATGAATTTGCTACGGCTAAGGAAGCCGCAGCATGGCCGGGAACGATAAAAAAAAAGGAAGGACGGTGAAACAGGAAGTGAGAATACAGAAGTTGCATTAATTAGTAATGCGAGTAAATGCGGGCTGATTATTCCGCACTAAAGACCAACAGAAAGCCGCCACTAACATGTAACTCAAAACATCAAGGAACAACAGGATAGAATGATAAATGCCATAAAATGTCGTGTTACACATTACACGACGCAAATGGCCGTAAAAGAATATACAGGGTATCGTCTCCTTCAGCTCATCATATGCCATGAATCTGACGGCGACTAGCCAGGCCTAACAATGATGAGGGTGATATTACATCTCATTGACCACTGGTGCCTGTCACGGCCCGAATATCGCTGTCGCGCTCTTCTGTATCAAGTCGCTTCCTCCAGTCAGCTAGACTTTCACTGAGTCCTAGACCATGGCCCTCATCCTCTCTTTTGGAAGTTTCGAAATCGAACGCATTTGAAAGACGGTAGCTTTTGTTCCTGGTCTCCCAATGGGATCGAAGTAGGTCAAGCTCGCTGGCTAGGCTTTCTAGGGCTGCGCTATTCCTGGCATCGCCAAGCTCCCCATAAAGGCTTTCAGCTTCCGAGCTTTCTTGTCGGGCGTGTCCCTTGCCATTCATGACTGGGGTATTGGCATTCGTATCAGAGTTTATCCGACTCCGCCTTCGGTAATTGCCTACTGAAGTTTCTACTTGATCGAGTAGGAGACTGACTTTTTCTTCAGCCGCTTGGGCGCGTTTTTCGACCAGAGCATTTTCTTGCTGTAACTGGTCAAGATCCTTCTCTCGAGTTGTTAATTGCTGTCTGAAGTGATCACTGGATTTCTTGGCTATGTCGCGTTCATTGTTAACAACTTCGAGCTCCTTCCGAACCTCCACAAGCTGCTGTTCGAGTTGTGCAGACGATGCTTTCATCTCTTCTTCTAGCTTCTCCATCTTCTTTTCTAACGTCGATCTCTCCGCTTGCCAATCAGCTGCAGCTAAGTTATCGGGGCCATCAAGTCGTGCTTCGAGGTCGAAATTCTCATTCTGCAAACGAGTGTTTTCAGCTACAGACTTTGATAGCTCTTCCTTCATCCGCTTGAGCATCTTCTCGGTGCCTTTCACATAGTGAACAGCAGATTGATAGTCTTCTTCAAGCTGCACTATGCGACGACGATAATCTGCCTCTGATTCTTCTGCCTGGGCCATAAAACGCTGTTTCGTCTCCTCGTGTGCTGCAACTGCTTCGGTAAGTTGTCGTTCAAGTTGCGTAGCACGAGCTACGTCCGGAGAATCTGTACGGGCTCCCATGCCTCGAACACGAGAAGGACCTGTAGGGCTGATACCTCTCTCCTCCAAGATACTCTTGAGCGTATTGTATTGAACGGTCATCGCGTTGGTTTCTAGTTGTTGATTCGCTAGTTGGTTTTTGAGATCTGAGTTCAGTGCCTGAAGGGTTTGCGTATCTCTGAGGGCTGACTGTATCTGCCTGCGAATAGTGACACCTTCTCTGCTGGATTGTTCTTGATATGCTTCAAGCCCAGCAATACGTTCTTCAGCGCTACGAAGCTTGTCAGCAGCCGTATCCGCTTCTTGTTGGTATTTTTTAACTAGACCATTGGCTTCGCTAACTTGACTTTGAAGAACTGTGATACGTTCCGCATCAGCTTGGTTAGCCTTGCTTGGATCGCTCGTGAGCTTTTCTAGCCCGGCAAGAACAGCCTGACGATGGGCTTGGGCCTCAGCCGTGCTACGTTCGGCAAGCTCCTCAGCGTCGTGTAGCCGTTGGTTGACCACTGCCAATTCAGCTATACATGCTTCGTGCTCAGCCTTCAGCTTATTTAAACTAGACTCTGCAGCCTCTCGTTGAGATCGCTCTTCGTCGGACCGTCGCTCAAGATGGTTCCTCATATCAGTTGACATTGCCACAGCTTTGCGCAAAGAATCCAACGCATCCCGTTGCTCTTCCGTGTTCCCGGTGGCGTCATTGTACTTGGCCTCGAACTCCTCCTTCTCGATACGCAAGAGCTTGGCACTAGCAACCGCATCAGCGGCAACAATAGATTGTTCTCGAGCTTCACGCTGGGATATATGCAACTCGGCCCTAAGTCGTTCAATTTCTAAAGAAGTTTCTTGTTTATAAGATTCCAACTCTGTCATTCGTTTTTTTGTTGCACTTAGAGTATCGTCCGCAATTTGGCGTGCACGCTTCTCAGCCGCGAGATCGGATCCAACACGAGATAAATTATTTTGGAATTCCTTCTGCAGATTTAAGGCTGCAGCAAGCTTTCGGTTTATTTCAGCGTTGTGCTCGCTGGCATCGGTACCGCGTTCCCTGTCGAGCTGCGGCGTGCTCGCTGCACTCCCTGTTTGAGCAGCCATCCTAGCCTTAGCATAAACGGCCTCTCGGATTGCCGCATCACGCTGTCTTTCAGCCTCAGCGATCTGTTTTGCTGCGAGAACAGCTTGTTTGTCCACGGAGTTCTGAACATTAGCTAGTTCTTGCCTCATGGCCAGAAGAGCTTCAATCAGAGGCTTGTCATCATCATCAAACGTCTCGGCCCCTCGCCCCTCCAGTGCAGGACTAAGTGTAGCATTCGACGTATAACCAGACTTGCGAGCTAACTCAAGCTCTGAGGCGTACCAAGCGTTTCGATTGCGTGCGGAATCTAATTCTTTTAGTAACGCAACAGTCTGTGAGTTCCTGTTAGAACCTCTACGTGATAAAAGACTGCTTGTTTGGCGAGTTGGTGGCGGCGGAGAAGATGGCCGGTTCGCGGCGCTCCTAAGGTTGGGTTCAGTACTGCTGTCGACCGAACCTTGGCCGCGAGCCTGTCGAGATGATTTAGGTTTGGATGCCTCAGTGGAGACATTGTCAGTTCTCGAGGCGCTCCTGGGCTGCTGGTTTGGCGTCCTACGACCATTGGTGATTGGGCTTTCTTCCTTGATAGCTTCTCGAGGGACGGGTGATTGTGCGATGTTGCTCGCGGTGGTTGACCCGGCCCCGGGAGCGTCCCTTTCTATCCGCTCGATTGACGTGTTTCGCATCCGCCGGTTTGCGCTATTAGTATCAACAGTTGGCCGGGGGGGCTGGACTTGTGGGGGTGGCCCGGAAGGCGTCGAAGTCCCTGCGGCCCGCGGGAGCTTCGAAATGCCATTGCTGACTGGAGGTGGCCCGCTCATATCCACCCCGCTTGCTCCCCTGCTAGTAGGGCTTGTCGGACCACCGGCGAGTCTCTTGGGATCTGGTCCATTTGAGCCCTCCCGGGAAGGTGGCCCACGGCCGGAAGTAGATTCACCGCTTGGTCTCCTGACCTGCTGCAATTTTTGTGTGTTAGACTGTATTTGCGCATCGTTAGGGTAGCGGATCTTGGTTGTGTCAAGAACATAGACCAGAGAAAGGTCATTAACTTGATTCGTGGCGGAGCTTGGCTCCCCTCCAACGACAACAATCGACTTGCCCACAGCAGTCATGCTATGACCAGACCGAGGGGAGGGTGTCGGGCCCATATTCTGGAAGGTGTACCAACGACGCGACGAAATCCGAAAGGCGGCTAAATCCCCAAGATCTGCGCCTTCTTCGGTCCGGCCGCCAAAAATATACATGATGTCCTCAATCAGGGCGGCGGAGTGACCCTCTCGTGCTGACGGTATATAGCCAATACAATCCAACTGGGTCCATTTGTTCGCGGGGGGATCATAGCACCAAACGTCGTTAAACCATTGGAAGCCATTTGTTCCACCAAAACTGTCGTAGTTAGTAAGATTTTGGTAGGTGAATCGATATCGGCTTTACTTACAGGTACATCTTGTCGTTGTAGGTGATCACAGAATGATTGGTTCTCGCAGGAGGCACCTTTCCGGTTGATGTCACGCCATTTTCGGAATTTTCGATCAGAATTTCCCATCGGTTATTCGGCATTTGTAATTGATTTAGGTCGAACGTAGAGAGATCATTCATGAAGTATCCTTCCACCTGTCCACCAAAAATATAGATTTTTGACCCGACGATGTTCAATGAATGTCCATAGCGGCCGGATGGCCGGGGTCCAGCTGGTAACGCCCTGGACCATTGTCTAGTGGCTACAAAAATCAGTCTGCGGTGCTAGTAATAACGTACGGCGAGGGGGAGGGAATGGGTCAGGAACGTTATCACCACACAAGAGAGAATTGGCGCATACAAGTATTGAGTAAGTATAGTGTCTCGTCTAAGACATCGCTCTCGTCAATCTTGGTGTCTCCACCATAGACAATGAACGCGTTGCCTACTAACAAAGCCGAGTGGCCAACTCTTGGGCCAGGGGCCTCAGCGGTGGTTGCAAGGGGATAGCATGCCAAGTTGCTTCCAGCCTCGATGATCCACAAGTCCCCTTTGACGGTCGAGCTATTTATTAAACCGCCCATGATGTAGATGTCGCCCTCTTTTGAAGATATAGAATTGACCGCAGCGCCATATCGTGGGAAGGGACTAGGTACATTGGACGTGAAGGTTAACCGGCGTTGCGACCATGGATACAAGGACGCGTTTGCGTTCTGCTGAGGTGCGTTACGGAACTAAGGAACAACGTCGGTCAGCTAGGAAACGTGAGAGAACCAGTATGCCAAGGCACATTGAACCTACAGGTAGATCACTTGGCGGCTGCTGAGGTTGTGTCTGTTGCGGCTGTTCCTGCTGAGCAGCCCGTCGAACGGCATATTTTTCAACATCGGGACTTCCACCGCTCTCATCCAGAGAGTGTAAGCTACCTGTAGGGGTAGCTCGTGAGTGCTGTTTGTCGTCTCTGGCTATGCGCCCTGCTGGGCTCTGGATCCCACTTGGAGGTCCATCTCGACTGGATATGTTTCTATCCTGGTTTTTCTTGGATTTGAAAAGAAAAGCCATATCGGAACCGAAGCCGGGTCCCCACGCAGGACCTCAGCGACCGTGGGGAAAATAATGCGATGTTGACGGCGTCAACTAGACTAGACTAAGATGGTGTCTAGAGGTAGCGCAAGACAATGCTGTACGTGGTAGAGGATGGATGGAATACAAAGGGAAACGGGAAAATCGAGATGGCTGGGTTTCACAGCTGTGAGGCTGGACCCCGATCTGAGGGCCGGATTCCCGTATTCGAGTAAAGTTTCGATGGTCGAGTTCGAGTTTAACCTCTATATTATTCGTTCTAGCGTCAAGAATCGGGTGTCAAAAGCCTCCGTATTGGCTCGAACAGTCGAAACCATAAGACTAGGCAATGCGGGTACGAGAACGCGTGGGCAGAACCAAATAGGAGTGCGGGCTGTCGGGTGTTGCAAAATGGAGGACAAAGTGGTGACTCTCAAATGCTAAGAGCAGTGCACTCGACACCGTTTCGGATCCAAACAACTGAAAGTAGGGTATCTGTTCATTAAGCGGTCATGTCAAGTCATGTCCTGGTGAGTCGCTTTGGTCCCGACCTTGCGCGGGAAAACAGGAGAAATGGGAATTGGGATGGGAGGATCGTGAAGGATTAGGGAAGTTAGGAGAGAGGCCGGCGGCGAGGTTGGTCGGGGATTGCGACGATTTCCCAAAATTCAGCAGCGCCAGCCAGGCATTGTTGGGGGACTATGAATGGAACAGTGGTTGAGTTGGTACTAAAATGTGCCCTGGTGAGATTGCTAGTGCAGCGTGTAGTGGGTTCCCTACCCGAAACGGTCGTCGCAGTTCGAAAGATACAGCGTGCGTTACAGCACAGGTACCTACATCTACGCGTACTAGCCTACCTCTGCCTTGGCCTAGCAAGTTACTAGACCAGGTCGGGTGTGGAATTCCCTTTTTCGGGGGCCGGGAGTCAGGGGGCCACTCTATCTAAGGTTCTACAAAAGGGGCTAGCGTGATAAAACTACTTACATTACCCAGTAGGCATTCTGCACACTACCTAATGTACTATTATTATGCAGAGGACCTACATATGTATTACCTGTATCAAGACGAAAGATCCTGTGAAGTCGGTGGCAGGGGAGGAAGGCTGAGCAAACCATACAGGAAAACGAATGGTACAAGAAAGAAAGGGAAGGATAGTTACCGGGGTATGTCGCAAGTTGTCAAAAAAAAAAAATGGGCATGTAGGTATCGCATTGGCTGCATACTAGATGTAGCATGCATTCATTCTCTTCGTTGAAGTTGTATTGGAACTGGATAGTATAAAAATCACCAAGTTCACGTGATGATTTGACTGTCCACAGCCATTGCAGAGTTAGAATAAAACCCCTATATATGCCTAAATATAAGCCACCTTTGATCTGGTATGTCTAGGTATCATATTATGCTCTGCTTTGACTTCCTACAATGTTACGCTATTCGCAGGAGCTTTATCGCTGCGTTTCCCACTGATTACCTATTTAAAAGATTCGTTTCTATCCATATCACTGCCTATGCGTATCTTTCCAGAGTTGTGTGTTCGCGATTACAATACCTAATTGAGAAAGGAGAAACTGCTATATTTTTTTTGGTAGAGTAGAACGTCTTTTAAGAAAGCTTGGCGAGGTTGGCTAGGTAGTACGCATAAAAAGGCAATATATGATGTTGCATTTCTTGGTGATTATGTTGGTAGGTATAATAAGGGGCCGATAATAAAAAATAGTGATATCTGCGCAACGAAGAAAACCCACGGCTTCGATATACTGCGCAGGTAGTAAACTTTGGATCTGATGCTAATCAATGCTGTCAGCTTCTGCGTCTCTTTTATTGTACAAGTGGTCTTGTTTTCGTCAGTCGCTTGCAGCAATATGGCATGTTACGGAAATAGCATTTTAACTGACGCGACCTGCACAAGTGGGCTTCCAGCCGGATGTCTAACATTCCATTAACCGTCCCCCAAGCAGCATGTGGGCAGAACTTTGCTACGATATGCCCAAATAAGTGTTTAAATAGGTATCGATAGGCAGATTGAATCATCACGAGGGACACATGTAGGAATAAGTACCTTACGTAGGTAGGCAGAGGTAGGAATGAAATGCTACCTACGATCGTTGATAGTAGGTAGTCTCGAAGGACATAAATTCTGCTGAGTTGTTGCCTCAATTCGACCTTACTTAAAAGGGAAGCCTGAAACACTGAGCACGCGAGCTTGTTCCCCCCTTGAGCGCCCCTTGTAATGTATGTAGGTGGATAGGTAACTTGGGCTAATGACGTTGATACTTGTAACCTTGGTTTGGTCTCCACTCTGGAGTCTACATACCTACCTAGGTACTCTGTTCGGGATATTAAGAGAATAAGATGGAGCATACCTACCTAAGACATAGGTACCTGCCTGTTTGTTCAATCTTTAGATAGTAGCAAGAGGTAACGACATACTTTTCTCCCGACATCATAGCTTCGGTATCGGAAGTACGTAGGTACTTATACTCAGAACCAACCTAAAGGGGGGACCCCATGCTGTTAGTAGATGCCTACTGTAAGTGATGTAACAATATATCTATTCTTGTACTGAAAGGCAAGTCCAATGTATGTAGTGTCGGCTAGGTCACTCTAGTTCCACGGTGTTATAGCTCTGTTGCAACAAAAACAGAATGATTTTGTCTACTTGGGTTTTTATAACAGCAGGTGTAAGTAGAAAAACGTAGCAGTTTCGACCCATGTAGTAATAAAAATTCGACATGCAATTTAACAGTATTATAGCGTCCTAAAAAAAGGATCTCCCCATATTAGGAGGTACATAGGCAGGTCTTAAGACACTCTCTCATTTCACCGGTTGAATTGTGATTGTACTTATAGGTTTACGCAACTTAGAAGTCTTGAAGGGGGATTAACTTTATCGAGGTCCCCAATCATCCGATTACGCCGAGTTGATACAATGCTCCCATTGGCGGAGTATGAATATGGGCCCCACTATATTTCCTTTCAACTTCGCCTTGATTAGTGCGAGCAATTCACGTGGAGACCTTTGTTCCAGTAGGACTTTATCACTTGTCAGCCTGCACTTGCTATACGCAGTATGTATATGCGTCCGCAGTACTTACCTGGGTAGGTACCTCGTTGTTTTGTCCTATGAGATTCTAGGTTACCTTCTTGTACAGTATTCCGCTGCAGCAGTTGGCTGGTCAGCTCCGAGAGACCTGTATGTAAGGGAGCAGCGAGTTGAGTCTTTAGACCTCCAGACTGACTCGACTCGGCGCAGCCCGACTCACCCATCTATCTATCTATCTATCTGTCTATCCATATCCCAAAACCCTTTTTCTTCTTTCTCGGGTTGTTTTGTTTAGCTAGCATAGGCTTCTTTCTGTATAGGTATCCGAACCGGCATTTTTCTTGCACCCCAGACATTCGGTGCTCGTCGCCCCATGCGCCCGTATCTTGCCTAGGGGTAGCTTGCTACCCTTGTACACCCTCCACTACTGCGGACATCGATACCTCTAGGTACTCGGTACCTTGGTCGAGCTACTGCTAGGTGATTGCCTAGCAAGCCGCCGTGAGCACCTGTTTGCGTGTTTACGAGTCGACGAGTCTACGAGCCTCCCACCGAGCCTCCCACCGAGTACAGAGTACCTACTCTGCAATTACAGCATCCAGGCGTTGCAAGGTTCCTTCGCCATGACCGCCCTCACAGCACATCATTATCCTCAAAGCGCATATTCTCCACGGCACCAGCGGGAACACGCGCCGGCTGCCTCGTCGCCTAAGCCTCCATCGGGCCCGTCTGTCGACTACGCCGCCGAAAACACCGCCCACGTCACTACCACACAGTCTCCGGGTTACTCTACACCGCGATCCGCGCGCGACAATCCCAATCTGGCTGCTCCCAGCGCCGCCATGCCTTCGCGGTCGGACACCAATCGCCCGCCGGCTGCCGAGCTTGGCCGCTCACATCTCTCCCATGCCGAGTCCTCGAGGAGGCGGGGGGCGGAATCTATAAGCGGCCGGCCAGGTAGTGCTGTAGACAGCAGCGATTCCGATCGTCGGGCAGCCGAACGCCCTCCCAACCCGAACAGACTCTCTATTATAACGTCTCAGGATGACGGCGTGCATGAGGGCGTGCATGACCGCTCTCAACGCCCAAAGCCGCCTCTATTGCGATCTAAAAGTGACTACATTGCGCGGCGTGACGAGCCAGAAGCTAACGAGGATGAGATCTACGAATGGGGTGCACGCCATGGATTCGAGGATCACTATCAGTCTGCCGACGTCATATCGCAGCTAGCTAATGTGAGTGATGATGATTCACTATCATTATATACACTCTGGCATAGTCACCGCTGCGTTCGGCTCAGTGCAACCAACATGCACTTGGCCACTTTTTGATACGATACGACCTAGTTTATTATTTAGGACATCGCTAACTTGGATAGAATTGGTATATGTACTTCACGGACAAACGCCACGAGACGACTGGGCAGCCAAACGCGCCAAATTACGACATTGAGGACTGGCGCATGAGGGATCGGTTGAAAACTGTGTCGGCAGCTCTCGCGGTCTGTCTCAACATCGGAGTTGAACCACCCGATCAGCTGAAAACCAATCCAGGTGCCAAGCTCGAGGCCTGGCAGGACCCCTTCGTGCCGCCAGCTCCGAAAGCATTAGAAAGCATCGGAAAGTCTCTGCAGGCACAATATGAAAACATCTCGGTCCGCACGCGATACAAGCAGTATCTCGACCCTTCGATCGAGGAGACTAAGAAATTTTGCATGTCCCTGCGGAGAAATGCCAAGGACGAGCGGGTGTTGCTACACTACAATGGTCACGGTGTTCCTAAGCCAACGGCATCTGGTGAGATTTGGGTTTTTAACAAGAACTTCACTCAGTACATCCCGATATCTTTATATGACCTGCAGCAGTGGTTGCAGTCCCCGACTGTCTTCGTCTGGGATTGTTCGGAAGCAGGCAACATTGTGAACAACTATCACCGCTTTGTAGAAAAACACCAAGAAGAGGAAGAAACGACTGCAGCTGCCGACCCGACTTACGAGAAAGTGAGGTTCGACTCGTATCTCCACCTAGCAGCATGTGCCGTCAAGGAGAACTTGCCGACAAACCCCCTACTACCTGCCGATCTATTCACAGCCTGCCTCACAACGCCGATTGAGATGGCATTGTGGTTTTTCGTGCTGCAGAATCCTCTAAAGACAACCCTAACGCCAGAGAGAGCCAAGAAGCTTCCTGGCCGGCTGCAGGAACGAAGGACGCCTCTTGGAGAGCTAAACTGGATTTTCACAGCCATCACCGATACTATCGCATGGACTTCTCTTCCTCGCCAGCTTTTCCGCAAGTTTTTCCGGCAAGACCTAATGGTAGCAGCTCTCTTCAGAAATTTCATCCTCGCTCAGAGAATTATGATGGTCTATGGATGCCATCCTCAATCATATCCCACCCTCCCTGATACTCATCAGCACCCTTTGTGGGAGAGCTGGGATCTTGCCGTCGACCTTGCCTTGGCTCAGTTGCCGATGCTGGAAAAGAGGGAAAGCGAGGGTCTTGAATATGAATACCAAAGCTCGACCTTTTTCGCCGAGCAACTCACTGCATTCGAAGTCTACCTCGGCCGAGGTGACGCTCTGCTGCAGAAGCCTCCAGACCAGCTTCCTGTTGTCTTGCAGGTATTGCTTAGCCAGCAGCATAGAGTTAGAGCTCTTATTCTACTAGGAAGGTTCTTAGATCAAGGCCCCTGGGCGGTCCAGCTTGCATTAAGCATTGGTATCTTTCCCTACGTTCTTAAGCTCTTGCAGTCGGCTGCGGCAGAGCTGAAACCCGTTATGGTCTTCATCTGGACACGAGTCCTCGCTGTTGATATTTCCTGTCAACCAGACCTGATAAAGGACAGTGGCTATAATTACTTTGCTACCATACTCAACCCAACCGAGCCCCTTCCAGTTCTCAACACCGAGGAGCACAAGGCGATGTGCGCATTTGTGCTCGGGATGCTCTGCAAAGGATACAAGCCCGGCCAGGTCGTCTGCAATCAAACTGATGTCATGACCTATTGCCTTACTCACCTCCAGAATAAGAAAAGCACGCTACTTCGACAGTGGGCTTGTCTCTGTATTAGCCAACTGTGGCAAGATCTTCCCGAAGCGAAATGGAGGGGTATTAGGGAGAATGTCCCGATGAAGCTATCAATACTTATCAAAGATAAATTTCCCGAAGTCCGAGCGGCAGTTGTCCATGCGATGACTACTTTCTTAGGTATACCTGATCTAACCGATGAGGTGGCCCGAATTGAAGAATCAATTGCTTGGGTACTACTTGACATGGCCAATGATGGAAGCCCACTCGTACGGAAAGAATTGCTGGTGTTCTTATCCAACTTTGTACTCCGCTACGAGAACAAGTTTATCGTAGCAGCTTTTGAGCAATTGCTTGAAGAGAAGGAGTATACTAAGTATCCGCCGACAGACGACGGCATGGATCACAAGATGGGTTTGCATTACGCTCGCCCTGAAAACAGGAATACGGATGGTTTTATCAAAGCCAGCGCCCAAGGCCTCTCTTTCAATACGGTGTTTGCAGCGTGTTGGAAGCACATCCTTATTCTAAATGTCGATCCCCATCCTGAAGTTCAACGGGACGCAACAATCATCGCGGATTATGTGCATAACGCACTACTATCTTCTTCTGTCGGCCCCCAAGCCCAAGTTCTAGCAGACGAAATTCACCAGAGGGCTCAAAGAATCCGGGGTCACAAGAAGCAATTATCCACCTCGCGAAACAGCGTGATCGGTCTGCCAGCCTCGTATATCGCTCAACCCGAGCCTCCAGGACTTTTGAAGCGAACTACCAGTATTCTACTCCAGATACCAACTATGTGGGGGAGTAACGAAAGGCCTGCTAGCTTCACTTCATTGCCGTCTCCTGAACTTAACCGGAATCCAGCCCACAGGCTTCGATACCCGGCTGACTGGAATACCCCACCGGAGCAGAGTGATCAAGCATACATCCCAGCCCACTATCATGTAGCTGATGAACCTGTATCTGGTAACTTCAAGGCCCGCGAGCTACCCGACTTGCCTTCGCTGCCTCTAAGCAGCACCTTCTTAGACTGGTCTATTGAATATTTTCGCGAGCCACAAATGAAACCTAACGAAGCTGAAGAACCTGGGAGCACGGAGTATAACGAACGCCTGTGGAAGCGATCCCGCAATGAAGCTATCTTAAGAGAAACACAACCTCAAAAACAGTATGCTGGGAGCCACAGGTGGAACAATCAACTCTGTATCATGGACAACGGTGCTCAACCGACCAAGATGACTTTTCATCAGTTCGAAGATCACCTTGCGGTTGCCGATGACAGTAATAGCGTTTACGTCTGGGATTGGAAAAAGCAAAATAAACTCCACCACTTTTCCAATGGCAACCCAGAGGGCTCGAAGATCAGTGACATGAAGTTCATCAACGAGGATGATACCGCGTTCCTGATGACGGGGTCATCCGATGGTGTGTTAAGAATCTATCGAAACTATGATTCCGCCAAAACCATTGAGCTCGCGTCAGCCTGGAGGGCGCTAACCCACATGGTTCCAAGCAATGTCAATTCCGGTATGGTATTTGACTGGCAACAAGTCACAGGGCGGGTCCTCGTCGCAGGGGACGTTCGTGTGATTCGCGTATGGGCCGCAGCGTCCGAGACGTGCATAATGGATATTCCCGCACGGTCAGGCTCATGCGTCACTTCGCTAACCTCAGATCAAATGACTGGCAACATATTTGTGGCTGGTTTCGGTGACGGCGCCGTTCGGGTCTTTGATACTCGTTTACGACCTCAGGAATCGATGGTAAAGAAATGGAAAGATGAGTCCGACAAGCAGTGGATACGAAATGTACATATGCAGCGTGGTGGCCAGCGAGAGCTTCTTTCCGCCAGCCGCAATGGAACAGTCAAACTCTGGGATATTCGCATGGAAAATCCTCTTCGTGTTATTCAAGCCTCGACTGAATATTTACGAACGGCTAGCACACATGAGCATCTGCCTGTTTTTTCCGTGTAAGTGTTGCACTACTACCAAACATGATAATCGTTACTGACGCCTTAATTAGCGGCACGTCTAACCACACCGTCAAGGTATTTAATCTTGATGGTCATGAGCTTTCTCGGATGGAACCCTACTCAAGCTTCCTACAACAGAACCGTGGCGGCCCCATCACTGCTACGGCATTCCATCCCCACCGAATGATTCTAGGATGCGCCGCACGTGGCGATCGTCATGTCAACCTTTTCACCTGCGCGAGTGAGAAGCCAGAAATAATACTCAATTCGCTCTGAGACTAGGAGATCAAATTGACCCTAACTCAGTCTACCACTACACTACCCATAAGCGAGAAGAATCTTGATCACTCTTCATATCATTAATCGATAGCGTCTTTCCTTTATTTATGACGGTTTGCATAGAGCAGGAAACGAAATACTGCATGGCTCCTCGTACACAGGTCCAACCAGGCGTTGGAAGCGTTGACTCCATCAGGTGATCGGGGTTTGAGGATGGCATCTCGGCGTTTATCGAGGGTGACGATTTTTCGTCTACCGATTCCTGCCGTTGAGCTATGTCTATGTACATGGCAGCGTCCTAAATTGTGAGGACTAAATTACTTAGATCAATAGAGGATCTACACTCGAACAAATGTTTTACTCGGTTCTCTTTCTCTCTATTCATCAACCCAGTATGTCTATTTCAACCACCTCCCCAGAGAAGCAAACAGGAACAGAAAGAGAAGAATGCTTTACTACTGCTCCAGCTTAGATGGATTACTCGGAAGAGGAAGAGGAACAAACGGGGAGAGTAACGATAATGATAATGCACCCATAGTCTTGTCGATGACAATGATGTTGTTGTATTATATTTGTAGTCCCTCGTATATGGGGCGAGTATGTTTGGCTGTAGACCTCGCGTGATGGCTTAACGCCACTAGTTTCGAAAAGCACGTAATCTATATACGTTTTAATTCATTCTCACCTCGATAATGGACATGATTGTGACGCAAGACTTCAAACCAACAAAATGTGATACAGCAGAACGCTATAGACGCTAGCCTAATTCCTCTACCTATCCTGTTTCCCGTGCCTTGTTTCGTCTAATACCTCTTCGCTAGTTATATCCATATCGAAACGATCAAACAACGCTGCTAAGGATCAATGTTGGGGGGTCCCGAGCCGATGAATGTCTCTACACGCCATTTCAATGTTGACGGATCCAAACATATAATGGGCGTCCTCAGTGGAGTAACAAAAGAAGCCCGGCGCGGAGGCCGTCTCATCGTGACCAGGTGCTCGGCTGGCGTATAGGGCTTAGGATCCTCCTCCTCCTTCTCCCGTAGAAGCTGCTGGATCCCGCGCAGCGACCCGGTATACCCCGTCGGGTGCCTGGAGCCTGCGCCTACGGGCCCCTAGCGCGGCGCGGACAGAAACCGGCGGGGGTAGCTGGGCGAGTTGTGGAGGTCCCACACCGTGCCCGTCGTTGGCAGACGCCGGGACCTGGTGGCCGGCATTGGCAGACGCCGGGGCCTGGTGGCTGGCGACGGTTTGGGAGCTGGTGGCGGTTTTTCGGGGATTACGAACAGTTTGGGGTCCAACGGGTCGAAGTCTAGCAATTGTGGAGGGGGAACCGGCGCCTTGCCGAAGGGGGCGCTGCCGAAGGGGATGTTCACCGTCATCCGCGGGAGTAGCTGGTAGGACCGGGGCGGCTTGCAGGGCTGGGCCGTTGAGTCTGGCGCCTTGGGGGGGATTTCGTGCAGACTGCTTCTGTGGCGTAGGAGAGACCGGGGAGGGGGGGGTTGTGCCTCTAGTGATTCTGGGGTTGCCATAGGGGGGCCGGTGGATAATGTAGATGAAGTCGCTGGCGATAGGGGCGGCTCGTCCTTGGATCCTGATATCTCGGGTGACGTTGGTATCTCGGGAGCACGCGGCGGGCGGCTAGCTCGGCGTGGATCGCTTACACGACGCCTCAGACCCCCTAATATGACGGGTGACGGTAACTGTGGTTCCCCCGGTTGTGTCGCCAATGCCACCGCTCGCGGCCGCAGTGGCATCGCCGTGCTCCCCCCGCTCCGCCTCCATTTGTTGCCTTTAACGTGGCTCGGCTGCTCGCTGACGTGATGAACATGATAAACATGCTTGCGCGACAGGAGCCGCGGCCGCGGCGCAGGCACGCCCATCCGATCCTCCAGCTCCCAGCTGACGTCCGGCCGGCGCGTGCCGTCGCCACGCTCGTACCTCGGCCCCCAGAAGTCCTCTGGGTACAGCGGGGCCCTGAACCTGCAGACGGCGTCGCGCCCCAAGGCGGGCCGGGTGACCCCGGGCGGCCCGATCAAGACCAACACCCACACGTTCGAGTCCTAGGAGAAGTCGGGGTCCTGTAGGCGCTCGAGGCTCTCGACGTCGCTGGCGCTGTCTCTGGGCCTCCTGAAAGTCTGGAGCTCTATGGGTAGGGCGGCGTGGCTGTCGGCTGACGAGACTGACACTTGGTTGCCCATCTTGAAAGCACGTGGGCGCTCGGGCTGCTCGTGACTAATGCCATGGAGAGTCAGTCTCTGTCCTATCTGCTGAGAACTTAAGAATTTATCTAGATAAAGCACGTACCCAATTATTTGACAATATTTGGGTGTATTCAGTAGGCGGATAACGATGGTGTCTACGTGAGTTGGTTGGTTAATGATGATACAACCCTGAACGTTCACCAAGTACTTTCCAAAAGATGGTGTGAGATTGGTGCAGGGTCTGTATGAGGATATCTCCTATTCGTGAAAGGTAGGTAATATCAAATTTAATAAGGAGGTAGTCCTCTAAAAAATTAGGCTTGATAGTCGCCCTTGACGATTTTCGTACCTTATGAGATCCATTTTACCTTCCTCTCAATAAGTCTTCAGTCTGGTGACAGTGGTAGCAGGTGTATTCAGAAGGGGGAAGGTGAGAGCCACCATTATTCACCAAGTTGAAGGTTGCGATCTGGGTGTCGAAGCCTTGCCTTCTTCTACCCAAAACGGTAATTGAGATGTGTACTGAACTGCCTCTTACTCGGCATTCTTACTCTATCTGCGCCAGGGGCGGATGCCTCACTGCGCTTTCCATAGATAGCTGGCTAAGTCCAGTCCCCTGTCTCTTACGCCCCTTCTCGAGATCATATGCATTGACAGTGTCCCGGAAAGGTCTCCTCCTAAGGTTGATAGACTGTAATATTTTAGCACCACGGTCTGTCGCGCAATTAACGAGCCTTTTCCTGCGGGGTCGAGAGCCTTCTTTCCAATCCTCCCATTTATAGCCGTACAGGTAAGCGATGCCAATGACAAATGCCGTCGTTGGCACGGAGACGATCCAGAAGAGTCTTTGGTCCTGATCGGTGTTTCTAATATCAACTGTGTTCATTCCGAAAAAGCTTGTCACAAACGACCTATACCCTCGTTAGCTTTTCTCCTGTCGGGTTCACGGGGGATATTTACAGTGGGAGAAACAAGATGGTCACAAAGGTGAACACCCTAATTGCTTTTCCATGACTTTCCTCCTCTATCTCAATGCTCTGTTGCAACTGGTCTCTCAGCTTTTCTGTACGCTTCTGAAGGCTGTGTAGTTCGCTACTCCGAAATTGTAGACGTCGCATGGTCTTTAGTAGATAGTGCTTCTCAGTCCCAAAGAAGGATAAGCGAGACTTCGTAGTGATTCTATAAGAGGCCGGATCCAGAACTCTTGAAAAATCGTCGCAGAACTTCCGTTGCCAGTGATTGAGGCGAAGCAGAATATCTAGTTCCTCTTCTAAGGCGTATATGTCTGGAAGAAGCCGCTTCTGCGGCTTTTGGTTCACCTGGAGCTGGAGCTTATTGGCGTACATCCTATACACTTCGCCGACATCCACATCTTTCTTGCCGATATTATGTGCATCAGTGTCATTATCGGGGGGGTCCGAGGTATCTGGTATATCTCTGAGCTTCCGAAAAAAAAGCCTATTGCTTATCACAGCAATTATGAATTCAGGTCCAATAGAAGCAAGCGTGGCAACCCCCGGCCCCCTTTCGGTCCTGCTGGCCAGGATCATGTCGATTTTGGCTTGTTCAAGATCCTTCTGGGCGCTCGAAACAATTTGATGAAGAGATCTTTTTAGGTGGTCTCTGAATTTCCTACCATTCAGGGCTTTTCGGCAGTCTTTTCGCATATCCTTCTCCGCCTTCACCATGAAATCACACGCAAACACGAGGATAATAGTGATATGCTCAAAAACTCTCACCAGACTCTCAAACACCGGATATCCCTTCACGTCCTCGGCATCTCTTACTTTAAGACTACCAAGTTGTAAATCTTTAGCGGTTTTATTTAGTTTCTGGAACGCCTCAACGCACTCCTCTATGAGCGTTAAGAATGTATGAATACGAGCCTCAAGTTGAAGTTGGTGAGGCGTTCTGAGCCATATTCTCTGGTTTTCGTTGGCATATTCGGAAGGGGTATTGGAATCGGGGTCAAAATGTACGCTTTTCAGGTGCGCAATGCCGTCCTCCAGTCTTATAAACACGCTCGAGCATCTAGTGCATCCTTCCATAGATACCTTTGGCCGGGTCAAGCCAAGCCAGGAGGTTAGGTCATTATCGCCAGTATAATCTTGGACAAGATAAGAATCACTGAGGTCGCCCGTTCCGGCTTTGAAAATACTTTCCAGAGTCTAGATCTTAATTAGCTTAAAACGGCAAAGGGCGATTAGCTATCAAACCTCGCATATCCTATAAACTGCACCCCAAATCTTGAGAGTTGCTTCGTGAGCAAAGTCGAGTGGAATAAACTTCTTGATAAGTTTTTTCGAGGCCTGAAATAATTGATTCTTTCGCTCTTGAGCAATTTTCCTCCTGAAAGATAGAATTTTATCGAGCTGTTGGTTGTCTATCGCGGCGTGTAGTGGACTCTCTAGGTCTTGCAGAGTTTCCAAACTACTAGTATGAGACCTCGCATATCTTTTAAAGTGTTCGCTACTTTTTAATAGTCGGTCATGGACTCGGTCCAGGACTCGCCCAACGATGATATCGCTTTTTACGTCGTCTTTTCCAGTCTTGCTACTATCCCACTGGAGAAATGGGACCTTCAAGCGCTGCCCTTGATAATGGTAGGCTGATTGTTTGAGCGCTTGATGGCTTTCACCAATGTCCTACATTGAGCGTGAGTAATAGGCGTCTATATCGACCATGAACAACTTACGGGCGACTCGGTTATCACTTCATTTTCGATCGCTTGAGATTTTGATTCGCTCGCTATTGCCGCAAAGCTTGGCGCAGCTGTCGGGGTGGCATCATCTTGATTACTTCTCTCCCGTTCGGTGTCGCTGCAGTCATCGAGGGAGTGGCGTTCCACGCCCCATTTATCAACTAGATAGTCCCATACAACAGGCTTGGGGTCGATTTCCGGAGCTTTTGTTTCGAGTGAAAAGACTTCGGGTTCATTGCTCACTGAGAAAATATCATTGAGGACGATCCCGCGAGATTCCAAATCCCGTATACGACGGCGATCGTTATCTTGCCGTGATTTTAAGCTACCCACCAATGTTGGCGCATATGACTCATCAAACTGTCCTGAATACTGTACAGCATCATCACCCCTGGATAGATCGTTTGCACCCGTTTTGGTGTCGTTCATGGAACCCTTATACGCCGTCAATGTATAAGTAGGGGCTGGGTGGTTTCTTTGAGTAGATAACGATTGGGGGTCGGGATGATCTCTTTGCCCTGAGTTGAATGTCCGGGTAGCTAGTTCTCGTCGTTCAAGGCTTGTTTGGGGATTGTCTTCATTCAAGGTCTGTTATTACTCAAAATTCAAAAGATGCAATAGCTAAGATGTAATTTGATCAGCCTTAAAGTAGCTAGGGACATACCATCATTATCGGAGGCTGACGAATCAGCTGTGTGTTTCTTAGCGAACTGAAATTCTCTCTCTCTCACAATTAAAGCAAGAGAATTCTTGTCTTTTTTAGACCGAAATTTTAGAGTAATCTTCAACGAAGGAAGGCGGTCACGATCCACGATATCCAACCAGTTCTTGGGAATCAAGTGTTCGTTGTTGTCAAGCACAAGGTCGTAGTCGTGTATTGTGTTGCCACCTGCATTGGATCTCAACGATTCAATCCTCTCTATTGCCGACTACAAGTCATCAGCCAAGCCCCATGATAGATTCAAGGAGGCTTACGAAAAAGGAGTCTGTCGTCTTAAGCGCAACTGAAAATTGATGGTTGTCGAGATCAGTCACGTTGGCTATCAGACTTCTGCTTGATTCATCCCGTGTCTGTATTGAGTCTTTGCAAATATCGTCGAATGACAGTTGACTGTACGATATAAGGATGTCTATGATATCAACAGTCAATAGAGAGTGTTGAAGGATAGACTTGCTAGTATTTACCTGATCCGCAAAGAATGTACCAAATCTGAGGAATATAGAGGATACTGTCCTGTTCAGGGGGGGCGCGCTGTAGGATAGCCTGGCGACTATCCCGGTCATCCAATAAATCGTAATCATATAGAGATTCCATAAGTGTCCTTGCAGGATGGACGTGCATATCGAATTCTTCGCGAGTACTTTTAGGCTGATCTTGCTTACCAAGTTGCAAATATGGTACGGAGCAAAAAAAGACAGACTTTCCGACTTTATCAGGCTCGTGATCATACCTCGCATCACACCGAAGAACAGTTCCTGGTTCGATATAGTAGCCGTGACGGCTTCCACTAGAATATTTCTTCTCAAATTTAGCGCATTCGTCTTTAAGAAAACCGTCCGTCAGAGTTTTTAGGTCTTCGTCAAGACCTCGACAATTATGGATGAGGTCCTATTAGAGCATGTAAGTACCTATGCAATATCAATGCTAGTAGGTCGGCACTTACGCGTAAGTCGTTAAGACAAAGTGTGCTTTGTTGAAGATGACTAACAACAGGTTAGCATGATCTAGAAGTAAAGATGAAGGTAACCAATTGAAACATACAGCCACCGTAATACTCCCATTCCACCTAGTGCACTCGTATCGGCTAGCTGTGGGCGTAAAATAGTGATTTTATCCTGGCCGGATCGATCCGCATAATATTCTAGAGATCGTATTCTTGTGAGACAACTATTTCCACCTGGCCCATTAGGTGAGCTGTCTGTCTCCCAGTATCCCGCCATTTCACCTCTGCATGGAATGTTTAACTTCACCGCCTTTTTGAGAGGTATCTGGAACGATATATCATGCTCAGAAGGATCAGAAGAGACTGGGGGCTTATACAACGGTGTTATATTGACAGCAGAAGCACTGTTGAATACATTTTCAGGTTCTTGCTGGGAAGTTAACTTGCCAGCTCTCGGGTCTAATGGGTATAGTCTTGTGGGTGACCCTTGAATGTTAGTCAAAAGGGGAGGTGGGGGCTGAAAGTAGTCAGGGTTAGGTGGGATGGAATAGGGGTTGCCTTGCTGATATTGGACGTAGTTTGGATATCCTGGTGGAATGTCGGGACCCGGGTACTGGCCGTACGGGCTAGAGGGCGCAAAATGTGGTTCATGGTTTGGGGCGGGAACACTTGGGGCGTAAGGTGGTACGCCCAAGCCTGGCTGTGGACCATAAGGGTAATATGTTCGTGGCGATAGTCCATCAGCCGAAGAAGGAGCAGTTGGGGCAAATGAACGGTAGTCGGGGTCGTTTGGCAAAGGCAGGTCTGGAGTATCCGTTCGTCTTGGACGCAGTATCCGTCGAGGATATACTTTGCTAGGCCTCTGTCCTATTTTGATACGATTTGTGTCTTTTGATAAGCTTGATTGATGTGAGCTAGATGGTGGCGTTCGGAGCGAAGGGGATATAGATCTCGATTGTTTCTCCCCCATGTCATACTCGTCGTCATATACCTCAGAACCCCAGCCGTCTAGAGAATATGTAGATAGGGGATAATCGGATGATAGGGAGTTCGCAACTCGAGATGGTGGTCTGGATAATCCCTGGTCATAGGAAACACTGGATTGTTCTGCCTCCAGGGAGAATTCCCCCGGCGCTGTGCGGTGATCTTGATCTCTAACCACACCAGTATTCACAGCAAAGGAATTGAGTGAATCCGTACGAGGTTCCGTATCGTCACTATCGGCATCTTCAACGTAAGCAAAATAACGCTGCCGAGGGGGGCTGGTTTGGTTTGAACTGGTTCCAGTCGTGTTTGTGTGATGCGTATGTTCCCTTTGTTCGGGGCCATGAACCGCGATAGGCACAATGCCTCCACCCAGCCCGTTTATGTTAGGAGGGACACTAAAGGTCAGAGCCCGGGAGGCTCTGAAGGAGAGGCTTCCATTGAGCTTAATAGGCCTAATTGATGTGTTGTGATCAGGCGAAGAGGGTCGAGATCCTGATATTACACTTGAGATCTCAAGTGCCTCTTCGCTCGTGGAAGGAGGATCGCTTCCTATCGAATTGTTAAATAGTCCTCCTAGCTGGGCAATAGGAGTAGTTCCGCGGTTAGGCCATGGAAGGGCACTTTTCTGGCTGTTGGTGTGATCGGATGCGGAGCGCAATAGGATAAACTGCTGTGAAGGGATAACAACATCATCGCCAGTGTCAGACTTGTGTGTGATTTCGTTCATGTTCTGGGCTGTATGGCTCGCCGACGGCCTTAGCAAAACGCCACCGTCACTAGATTGGGATGAATCGCTTGAAGGGTGACACGAGTCCTCTGATAGATTGCCATCGGGGGCTTTCTGACGTCGGCTTCGAGCAGTTGTAGTATACCTACACTGGCTATGTAGTTTTTCCATAACGTTATTTCTGCCAAGCCGTTGGACATAAGAGCTTCTCTGTTACCCATTCTCCTTCGCATCACATTAGTTAGTTAGAAACGAGGCATCCACGCCTCGGTAGTTAGCATGTAAGGCTCCGAGTCCGATCACCTAGCCAAACTAATCACGGCGCTATAAAGTCAACTCCTAACTAAGAAATTGACCAGGCGTTTAATTTTCCGTCTCTTGATGGCGATATCACCTGTAGAACGATTATACGAAGTATATGAGGAAAATATTCAGGTCAACTTCAGTCAAGATTGGGGCGATATTGAGTCTTGGGGGCACAAAGTCGCGGGGTAGGGCGATACAATGCAGCAGTGGTGTACGTCTGATTGCATCGGAGCTGCAGAGACTATTAAATTGCTTACTCGAGCAAATAGTACGCCATTGCTAGATAGTTATCACACTACTTTACCATGTTCTTCACCAACCTGCAAGGTAAGGGCTAATTAGCCCAGCGCCCATCGTGGCATCGGTTGCGCCGGCATGATATCCTCTCCTCACTGAAATTCAACCCAGTGGCGTCTGTGAGATGTCCAAATACGACTATCTTCTTAGCGGTCAGAAGCAATCGCCGGGCAAGGCAGAATTTACTGCATGATCTAGTAGCAGCAGGCTAGAGTGGGGTACGCAGTAGACTGTCGGTTTCTGCATTGAACATGCATGCATGCTGTCCCGTAGGAGCTTTCGAAATTCAATATTAGTTTGTCGGTGGGCACTGGCCTTATTATAGGTCAGTCGAAAGAACTCATTAGGGAGCGGGCCCTCCCTCGATGGCTAAGCAGGACGGGTTTTTTAAAGTCGAGTAATACGTCTCGAATAATAACTCATCGGATTGAGTATACGACGACGTGTCATAGCTACAAAACCTTTCGGCGCATCCAGGATGTGTTACTTTTTAACTATCTCGCACTCTCGACCTCAAGTCGTTAATGTGAGCTTGTCTTTCGAATAATTAGGAGAACATGGGGTAGGATCGATCCTCTTATTAGACGAGAAGCTAGGGTAGTTCTCTTCGAGTCGGTTTCATAGCCTCAGTAATCCTAGGGTGCTTCAGCTTTGACGCTGCTAAGCCACGTGCTCTAGTAATATAATACCTAGTCTTGCAGCCACCCATGGTTGACACGGCGGCTCTAGCGTATAATCCAGACATTAGTTTTCCAGCTGAGTCATCATGTTGATGTTATAACTGAAACCATCTTGTTGATTGTAGTGTTGCGTCTCTTAAGGGAAACGAGAGATTTACGCCGACAACATAAATAAGATACTAAAGCGGTTGATCGGCATATAATGAGCACATCTATACCAGGCGCCCGTGGGACCTGGCGTACAGTCATATCAGCAGTAGAGGTTGACGATAAAATCGTGAACGATAATGGACATTATGCTTTAGAATTGATCAATTCCACCTTTTATACCATGTCCTGCTCATGGAAGCGTTACTCCGGACTCAGCAGAGTCTGTTCGATTTAGGCGTACTGCCAAACATTACCCGCGCCGGGAGGGTATGTCCTGACCGCCGTAGCCAAGCAACCCTCAGGAGCCGCAGATGAGGCGAATATTTGATAGGTGATCTCTCTTGGCTCACCCTCAGTAACCGGGCAGAGATACCAGTTTTGGCCGGCGCTGTACAGGTATGTCGGAGCACCAAACGCCACACTCTGCTCACGCGAAAACCCGGTGACGACAGATCCCGTCGGCATAGAGGCAGAGTGCGCCTGAGTATACGACAGCGAACCATCCGGAGCAACATAGACTATAGGCGAGGTTAGTAAGTTAAGCCTAGAGTCTCAATAGGGGCGAAGCAGATCGAGCACTTGCCTTGTTGACCGCCGGGAACAGTAACGTCTAATGACATCGTGGTGGTACCGTTACTTGTAACGAGGGTAGTCCCTGACCCCGCGTATACCGAACAGTCTAGGCCCGTGACGCCTTCTGGACAGTAGGTGCTGGTGGCCCTGTTGATGTAGAACTTGCCGCCACTGGCATTGATTGCAGTACCAGCGAAAAAGACATCATCGGTGCCTCCCAAGGGCATCCTCCAGGCGCCGGCAGAAAATGGGCCGCTGGGTGCATCCTGTGCCGCTCTTGGGATAGACGCAGCAAGCACCGCAATAGGGCACGTGATGAGGGTTATGACGCTCTTCATTGTTGGTGAACTTGGGTCGTAGAAGCGTGGGCTTTAAATTGCATGTAGGATTAGACAAGATAGGGAAGAAAATGAATCATGAAAGCAAACAGGGGATCATGAGGGTGAATATATAGTATTTTTTCTCCCTTCCTAAATCATCGAGTCGCGAGATGATGCGGCCTAATGCTGGTTGCCCAACTGTAAAAAAGTGATCGTAGCATTGTTGCATCGTAGCTGAAAGAGCTACATGAGAAGGGCATCTCGTATTCAATTGATACGATGTGACATCGGGTGGTCTAACTGAACCGGCTAAAAAGCACTCAGTCAGTCTGTGCTGAGATGCAGCGACGATGGCGCCAGCGTACGCACATACAACAGACACATATGCGTAGGTATGTCTAGACTCTAGAGGGGATGTATGGAGAGTGGTTACGTTACCGTTGGAATTCTGGCTGGATCGAGGGCTGGTGGAGGTTGGATCGGCCGCTATCGCTAACTCCAAAAAGGTGGGTTGAAACGCTTTGGCCAATAGGAAAACCCGCCAAGTTGTGGTTAAAAAGATCATCAACGAATGCTCACGACAGTTGCTACGATTGTGGCGGAAGTTTCACACATGACTTGGGATGTCTCGGTGAGTTTATAACCCATTCGCCAGAGAAAAGGGGGCAAATAAAAGAATAGTATCCTATTATAATTCTATATCGAGGCTTCAGGACACATCAAATTGAACTCTATCGGGATACCTACAGTAGGTAGTGTCGAGGGCCCCACATTTCGCCCTATCAACAACGGTATGTAGGTACCTGAGTCTAAGCTCATTGAAGCCGCTATCCTTCTCATATGACATGTGAGGTATGATGAGGTGAGGCCTCTCATCAAGATATATTTCCATTGAAACGGTTCACAGGCTTATTCAAACTCGGATGGTTTTTTATCTATTCGTTTTTTTTGTTTTTCTATCCTGGTTGTGTGCTCCTTAAACACACCACTCGCCAATACTTTTGATTCCTCAACTCATCCACCAAGTTAATACTCTGTATACAGTTCTTGGGTATTCACATGCGTACCTAGATACCAAAGTCTACACAGCACCAGCCAGGCCAGGTACCTAAATCCGTTAGTGCCCGCCACGAGTAGGATTCCTCCCCGTAAAGGTGGATAAACACTTTAGTGTTAGGGCATGAACGAGAACTACCAGATAGGTCGTCGAACGCATAACAAGACCTTGATTGGCTTCAGCAAGTGAACACATTTGGTCACTGTCTGAGCTATTCGCAAACAATTGCTCGACGCTGCGTTACCATGATCCTCATCTGTCTACTTACAATAGCTAGCAGAGTGATACATAAGATTGCCTCTCAAACTTCAGCGATGACGACGACGCCAGCGACGACACAATTGGCAGACTGCGCGCCAAAAGCATGGCTCGCGCGCGACCGCGACGTGTATCGCCAAGCTAAGTTTTGGTAAACCTAAGCAATTTTGTTCGTGCGATGCGCATTGATATAACAATGCTGTTCATGCCCGATGAGTCAACCTACCTACCTGCCCTATCTATTTATCTATTCCCGAGCTTGATCTCGCTTAATTGTTAGCACAAAGCCACCCGAGCGATCTACCTACCTATGTTTAGGTGCGCCGAGGTCAGAGACAAGGAAAAGCCCCCGAATCCGTGCCGGGGTTGGTCGTGGCGTCGTCCGAACGAAGAAGGCCTACAGAATACACAATATCTGCATGTGTCACGGTCGCGTTTGCTCACGAGGAATCTCAACGCGTTTCACCTCGATAGGCAGTCATACGAACGCCCATAGCTCAATGTTTCGCTTCTCGTCCGTTGGCTGCGCTACCGCTTCCTGGACAATTTATTGCCTGACCTCCTTGCTTACACGCGCGAGCACGGCGGTTTCGAAGTTGGCAATCGCCAATAAGTGTGATACAGCAAACAGCTCCCTTGGTACTCGGATGAAGAGATGACTGTCGATTCTTTTGTAATGCAATATCGTGTCATCCGTATTCTCCGGACCAGGTACCGAAATAGTGTAGTGTAGTGTACATATTGTAGAGTAGTATAGCGTATTCAGGCGTATTATTTGTTGTTGTTGTCCTGTTATTCCGAATAGGTACCTAACCTTCGCGGCCTGTCCTGGTTTCGGGCGGGTCACCTCATTTCCCAAGCCCGCCACGCTGAATGACGATACGCCCGCTTCTCGAGATGCTGCTGCTGTCAGCCATGAATCAATCAATCAAACCCGTCGTCGCATTGTGCAAGGAATTGCCTCCTACTGTAGTTTAATGCTAGGTACCTATCTATTTCTAGGCATGCAAATTTTCAATTGCAGATTCCTCCTCCAGGACTCGGCCAGTCGCTGCGCTTTGCGATCTGTGTAAGTACCCTCGGAGGATCGTCTGAGTCTGACAGTTACTGTAGAGACCTAAATATGGCGATGACAATCATTATTACAGGGGCCGGAAAGGGGGAACAACCAGCGCTCAGGTACAACGAGGTGAGACTAATAACATTAAGTCAGCCGATCCTGCTGCCTTATTGGTCATAATCCCTGTTTTGGTGTGCCGAACTTACCTAGTCGGGCGCGTCAGGTACCAAACGCCAGCCCAATCCAGCAGGTTCGCCTTGAGCTTCGAAGCTTGTAACCCAATGCCTTTTGACTTAAAACCAGCCAAAGTGGCTGTTTGAGCCTTTTGGGCCATCGCGATGCTTGTTCATTGGTGAATCCGGCCTACCATTCTTCCTCTCGCCATGCCGCACTCGTCATCAGGTACGGCCCGGCTGTCCGCCGCCGATCTAGAACAAGCCGCCCTGTCCGTGATTCACCTGATGCAAGGTGTGCCTGGGCTTGCCAACATCCGTCTCGCCCTCATCGGCGACCTGGCCGTGAAGAAGTACCTAGAATGGCCGGTGCCTTGCGAAGTAAGTTAAAGAGGGACATCTTTGACGAGGCATGCAATGCTGATTATATCCGCTAGAGCATAGAATTCATCATCACCAAGTCGGCATCGCCAAGCTTAGTGAAGAAGACGTTGCTCGCTCATGGAAAGGGGGCCATCGTCGAGAAATCCCAAGCTATCTTCTACCGGCACCCAGCTGGCTGGGCAGTCGAAATTAAGATCACGCCGGAGTGGCTCTGCCCTTATTTACCAAGCTCGGCGCAGCTGGTCCCGGACATCAGAGACCCGCCATATATCTCTCTCGAAGATCTCGTCGTCTTCAAGGCCGACGCTTGCGGCCTTCACGAGTCAGATGCAGGGCGGCAGAGGCAAGCGCGTGACGCCCGCGCGCTCTTGGCGCTCGCCTCAGAGCACTTTCCTATAAAACTAGAGGACGACAAGATGCAGAAGATCGAAGAGGCTCTCGACACGCTCGTGGAGTATTCGCCGGTGGAGAACGACAGGAGATGGTGGGAGAGGAGACTGGGCAAGCAATGCGATAAGCGGCGGTCGACTCAAGACCTCCTCTCGGAGCTCACCGAAGGGCTGCGTCTCGACGAACAAGAGAACCGTCGGGCAAGGAGACGGTCGAGCGTCTTCTCCCTCAATACCAACAACAGAGGCTCCGACACCTCCATTAGTTCTACCCCGTCCATATCGTCGCAGAACACCACGCCTCTGTCCTCGCCGCCGCCCAAGATGCGACCGAGGAAGATGAGCGTGAGCGGGACGTACCCGCGACCGCGCCGACACACGCAGGCGAACATGGATCCCTACCCCGAGGATCAGCCTTTATCCCCGTTACAACACGACTACCGCGACGTACATCGGCTACACGCCGAGTTAATGGACACCCGTGGGCGAAGCTCACCGGGCATCTCTTTGATGACATTTCCGGGGAGGGGAAGATGAGTGAGCAGACAAGCATCTTTGGGCCGGTCTGGAAGGTTTAGATTAAAAGTTAGTTTGCGTTCCATATACCCCCTTAGATTATTGTTTAGGATATAGATAGAGCGCTGCGGGATCAGTTATCCCACTGCATCGCATGTGTACAACATTGGATGAGACGATTATGTTTGGGGGCAATAATTGTCAGGCGGGTCTCAAGGGAAGAGATCTATAGAGCATGACGATATTTTGTAAAGTTTTAATATTATGTATTATTTATGTTGATGAATACTAAATGATCGAGCATATTTATTACATGTGGATTATATTTCATAATTTGATAAGTAGGATGACGCTTTTGTGATATTCATATAATATCAAAAATGCTTGCTGAAGGAGATATCACCACGAGGCAGGCATATCAGTTGCTAATTTCGCGTACCCAAACACAACTATGTCCCATCTACATTCTATGTATATGTAAAGTGTCTTTTTATGCCATTCGAGTCACATCTTCGCAGTGCACTTATGCTTGCGGCCTTCGCTATCACTACAGCTTCGTTCTAACATCAACAAACTAGGCTAGAGATAACCCGGCCGAAAACCTGGGAATCCTTTTAGCAGGTTGCTAGGCAATGCCTAACGCCACTTCATGTTTAAACTACTGTCTTTCGTTTGCTTCTAGACATCCTCGTCGATGCCGACGAGGAAATATCTAGTTACTTGGGTTGCAGTATATCCTATATTGGCCTCGAAGCTTATGCTAAGCTTGTGTAGGGGACACAGACTCGCAAAGAAGCCAATGGCTACGAATAAGGTCCATTTGCTACTCATCATCGCTCGAAAAATATCTCTTGAAAACAATACCATCTCTACATCTACCTGAGGTATTTCGACGAGTGGAGTCTAACGACTTTGTCCCACGAGACCCCTATTTTTCATATTATTATTTGTTTCAATACATCGATCCCCAAGTCACATGTTATATTTACCCATCTCCCCTGACCTACTAGTCAATCGCGAAGTCTAACAGACCCTTACTTATATAACAATAGCACATGCTACCTATACGATTTCAAATGAGCTGCGCAAGACCGTGACACAGACTGCTTTGGAGCTTACTCAATAACTATCGAAAACATCTCATCCAAGTTGACCCAACTAACTACCTAGTCATATCGACAGCCGAATATCGACGAGTAACTTGGTGCCTCGGGCAGCTGACGCAGGTGTTGCAGGATATAATATATATATATATATATATTGCTCAGTTTGAATGTCGCGCCTAATGAATCAGAGTACTTGATCTCTTACATTACTGTCTAGTTGTGAGTTGGTGGTCTTGCCTAAATTGTTCGGAAGCATGCCTTCTTCAACATACGCCGCTAATCCTGCTAATGCTAAAATTCACAACACGCACTTGTTGTCAGGGCGGGTTGTCCCGGGGTGAATAGGAGGCTTATAAGCAGCTAGGGAGAAGGGGGCTAGAAAGGGTGTAGTTTAGGGCTCAGTAGAAAGATCAATTGAATGCTGGCCCTCTACGGGAGGAAGAGGTCTTATATGTACCTATATAGCCAAAACCATAGATATAACCACCACTCTATGGCCGAGTCACTTTATCGCCTGACATTTGCAGACTGCAACTGTCATCCAGACCAGCGTATCTATATCTTGAATTGCTAAGTTATGGGCTGAGTTAAATAGTCAAGCCACCGCATATTTACTCTTTCTAGCTACATGTCAATTGGGAATGTTCATACAACGAGGATACCTTTTGATTAGAAGTGACCGAGGTGTCTGCGAAACAACAAGTACAGTCTTATGCTCGAATAATAACCCAAGCTTGTGTCTCTATCTCTAGCGATTGTCTTGATAGGGTTTACGATAGTAGTTGTCTGGAATTTAAGGCATTGCATAGTTCCATGTAACGGTTTCTATGGAAATACTATCCGTTTACGATTTGTGTTATTCCAGTATCGCGTGTCCTTCTACTTGAGCTGACCTAGTTTCCTTGAAACAAAAATGGAACATCTTCCCTCACTCTCATAGACGAGACTAGAGAGATACGAAGGTATAATAAATGATGCCATAGAGATTTACCACTGCTAGTTTCCCTAATATCTAAGAACTGTAACTTATAAGATAAATACTTACCCCCACGTTTTGACTGACACAATAGGTAGGACCTCCTCTAGGGTACTAGAGACTTCTCTAACCACCGAAGTAGGTATTTCACACATGGCAACCGTGTCCCGTAGAATGGGAAGTTGCACCCGGGCCCCTGAACACCCACTACCTCATAGACTCAAACAAGCTGAAAGCCTGCCAAACGATCACCTAATCACTACCACGCGCGGTATAGCTAGTCCTATACAACACCTAATGCCCATTTAGAGCAGTGGTTAGCTCGCTCGTCTCCGGTATATTACCCTGGGATAACGAGAAGTCAGGGGTTCGAATCCCCTAATGGGCAGTTTCCTCTTTCTCTTTTTATTTTCTCATCAACAAATATATGTATTGCCTTCATATTTATACATACGCGACTATATAATATTCGTGACTCTAGCAGCTGACTATACTTCTACGTCAGAGTTTCCTAGAAATTATGTAAGGCGTTGTTATGCTTGATTAGATTCCTTATCGCGGACTCATATGCTGTTCAATCACTTTATTTGTGCGGCTCCAAAAAAAAAACCCCCCACGATGTGCTAAACGCATGTAGCGATGTCACCATCGCCACTAACCCCCAGCGAGCTTTCGGCATAGCAGACTACGTATTGCGTTGTCGTTGGGATAAATAGTATTTGCAATAGGTAGTTATTACCCAAAGCGTGAGTAGCGTTCATCAATTGAACGCTAATTATTGTAGTCTGGCGGGACGATCCGTCCTCCTACACCCAGACGGGAGCGATCGACAATACCAACACCGAAGCACCGGAATTTCCGATCACTGCTACCCACCAGTTAGATAAGGCAACGTACATATAATTTACATGGTATAGCTTAATTACCCTGGTCCACACACAACCACACCTCCGTATAAAGTGTGGCAAAAGCTACTGTATGCTGACTAGGTAGGTGATACAAGATGCTATCTAGAGTGTGACCTTTCACAGCCTTATTAGAACTCTTGATTTTAGTGGCTAGAATATTGGGCTTCTAGCCTCAGATGAAGATTTCCGTTAGCGCTAGCCTGTGCTGAGCACACAATTACCGACATGAACAATGTCGGAGGAATATAACAGTGCCAGGTACAGGTCATTAATTAATAGTAAAATAAGTATAGTACCTCGTAAACTTCAATACATATACTCCAAGGGTCCCGATATTATTATCATCAACTCATCTTAAAATGAGGAGGCTGAGGAAACTATTATATCCATTGACTGGTTGAGCCATTTACCCCTGGTTGCCTTATGCAACGTTTGTGTAACAATTATGACCGACCAATGGTTGTAAATTATTGTTCGATTATTACTTTATCGGAAATTACGTGGGTAAGCAACTAGTTTACAAGCTTCTTTTATATTTGCTTTTGTGGGCATTGGTGGCCTGCTTTTTATACCGAAGAGCTAACGTCGACTCGACATGCCTCGTGTTCATATTATATCTATTAATGGAATACAGCACAGCTGTAGCTATTACCCCAGGAGTTTGTATGGGAGCATCTAGGCCAATACTGTATACGGGGCGGCTATGCGGATTAATGTATGACCTAATAAGACGTGACTAAGAAAATACTGGTTGCATATGCATGCGCAATGACGGGCACGATCTGTCGCAGGTACTGAAGATGGTGTTGAGATGTGGCTGCAGCACAGACAAAGGTGCATTGCATAGCTGCATCAGTTGTTTCATCGCAAAATTCGACGGTGAAAATCACGTGGGAAAAGTATGGACGAGAGACATATTAACGTTGCTGCATGGCTGATTTAAAACTATGAACTAACTACCTGCTAAGAAAAAAAACTGCCTGGTACTGTTCACCTAAGCGTGTAGAGCAGCATTATTCTATTATTCAATGAATAGTGTATACAAAAAGATAACTAGAGGATCTACCTTCTCACTATCTTTAACTAGATTAGACTAGAGGGAATTTCTATAAAAAAAATATAGCAAGGCGAATACTCCGTAACACCGCCTGGGCTCGTAAGGCTAACACACAACTAGGCGCCTAGACTATACTATTCGGACTAAACCACGGCCGTTGATAGCAACGACATTATGTGATAGCTAACAGCTGTTGAGGCACCCGGGTGAGAACCTCGTAGATGGAGCTCAATGTTTTATAAATCTTGCAAAGTTCACCGAATCAAAGACAAAATTTGGACAGAGAATACTCTTATTAAAAAAGCTATCAACAGGCCAATGTTTTCCAGACTATGTATAAAGAATGTATCTTGGAGCCGTGGCAAAAAGATCGAAGAGGACCCTCAACTCAAGCCCCAAGACAGCATCACCAATGAAGCCCTTTCCAACACTATGTAACCCATCCCCTACTCCTCCTCGAGCTCGCACCATTACGTTCCTTCATCCCCAGATTTTATGACAGCAGCTGAGAAAGCAGAATGCATTTACTGCTCACCGAGACCGGTAGGGGTCTCGCAAAGGAGAGACTGGCCAAGCTGTTGAAAGTGAGTGTTAGTTTACTGATTCTGGCCTGGAGAACTGGATGAAAGCTTACGATGGGGAGGACACAGCAGCGGGCGCGCTGGCCACCGTTGGCGCAGATATCGCGGAAGTTGCTGGCGCTGAAGGGAACGGCAGAAGCTAGTTTATGAGGTTAGTATAACTAGATCATGCTAGAGTGGTAGGATAAACTCACGAGAGTGGCAGTTCAGGTCAGCAACACCGAGGACATCGGTAGCGCAGCACTGGGGGACGCTGTACAGTCCGCTGACGCAGGCGTCATAAGGGGTGTCAGTGGGGATGGCAGTGACAGCGGTGGCAACGAAGCCGATGATAGCGAAGATGGAGGTCTGCATGTTGAAGGATTGGAGTTGTTTGTTTTAAAAACAAATATTAAAGATTGTTAAGTAGTGAAGGGGGTGCTTCTTGGGATTGCTGCTTGAGGATGGTGAGTAAAAAGATTTGGGTTCAGTTGAGGGCGATATCGACCTCCTTATATAGAAGTTTTTGAGTCTATATCCTCTCATTATTTTCTAAGATACTCTATATCCTGACCGCAATCTTGTTTTCTCGATGACGATCGCCGCCACGTTGTGTACGTACTAGCTTCGTATGTAGTAAGGACGGCGACCTTGGATCAGGTGCGTCTGCCGTGGGCCGCCGGCCGAGGGTGCTTGGCTTTGTGGCGTCGATGTGGGCGGCATCCTCCAGTCCCTCAAAGTCGTATCAACAACGCACGTCGAGATGAGAAACCTAACGAACCCTTGGAAACTAGGTTGGCTAGACTCTTCAGAAGGCAAATTAGGTCAAAAGAAGAAACTTTGGTTCAACCACACATCTCCCTGGCTATGCTATGTAGGTACGCAATAGATCAGCTCCAGTTACCGAATCATGCCGAAGGACACTCTCGTAGCAGTCATATAGCACGCGTCGAGGCCATTGGACTTCGCGATGTGCCATGAAGCGGAATCGGAAGCGGAATGTACAGAGTATGGGTTCTTCCATTGGTAGTACTGTTAGATCTCGATGTTCCTGCCCGGAACCACTTACTACCCCTGTGAGAGGCCGAAGATCGATCTCAGCTGCATCCATAAACTTCCTATGTATTTGCAATAATCTTCCCCCACTCAACATCCCCACCGCCTGGACCCCTGATAGTATCCCATCTCATAAACCAGCGGAGACAGCAACCTTTCGGTCCTTAACAGATGAATTAGCCCCATGCTCTCCGTGATGTGGTATTACATAGTCTAAATGCAGTGTTGCTTCTGCACCTTGGCAACCTCTCCAAACAAGGAACAAGGGGGTTTCTAGATTAGGTTAAAAATAAGGACTTTGATTGGCAAATTACATTTGGATGAATGTGCAGTAACAACGACTAGTTCATTTTCTTCATGTAACTAAAGTTGTCATTTACGTACAAGCAGGTACAATACTACCCATGTGTCCTAGACGCGAGATGTGCTCACTTTGTTACAACTAACTTATTATTGGCAACTCGAGTGATACCAATTCATCTATCATGGCAGACTGATACCGTAGCTATCATTACCTAAACAATGCAACATGAGACATACATACATGTCAGGCCACATCAGACCATCTCAGCCTTACATTTTCTTTTGATATTTGCAACGGCCTATAGCTCCTATAGGATAGACTTGCAGAGGCCGGTTCTAGGTTTGCACCTTGCGGGCAACTGATTGCAACATTAAAATACCTAAGTCGGCGGTGCTCTCTGCAATTGAAATAAACCCAAATTAGGATTGTTTCGCCTTCAATGTGGCGGATTCCTTGGCATAAGTTTCCGGCATTAGTGCTCTCTAGTTCTCATTTCTGATTGAAGCGGGTGCCACTCCTAACTTCCTGCTGACTTGCTATGGATATTCGGGCGCATGCAGACGACGTTGAGTTGTCTCGCAGCGGCCCAGGGCTAGAGGTCGAGTTCTGATGGCACGCATGCACCTCACCCCTGCATTGGACGCCTACATATGCCTCTTCCAAGGAACATGCATCCGGCGACTAGTGATGACCCCTACTTAGGTTAGTCATGTATCCTCGGGATTTTCACCGGAACACTGACCGGGCTCGGGAACAGCGCATCGATCGTATCGGGGGATCCATTGTCACCCGTTTCTATGTCCCAGGGCGGCGGTCAAGATATTGTTCTCCTAGCTATATCATGGCTATCCGATCGTTCCGAGGATATGCCATTGATCCGGTAGAAGGATATCTGCTGTTGAACCATCGCCGTAAGTCCACATTTGAAGGTCGTAGATAATAAGATACGTGAGAGTTTGATTAAGCTAATTTGTCAGTATCCGGCAGTTTGATGAAAATTACATACAACTGCCTTAGCGGCTTGCATCTATGCGTATGTATGTATCCTGCCATCTATCCTACCCATCTCTATGTACTACATCCCGGTACTTGACTAACATGCCGCTCGTTGGCGCGAGATGGTTTCGCTGGGCAAGTACATGTGTATGTATGTATGTACCGACCAGGGAGCGCGACGATCTTCTCCGGATTTGCACGTTAGCGTATCTACCAGGCACAAGGGATTATGGATTACAGAGTATGCAGTACTGGATTATTAGGCCGGTGCCTATCAGATTTTATGACGACCAGATGCTTAAGCGAGGCCATTATAGGTGGGTGCGGCTGGATGTTCACCTGTGCCGTCGAGCTGAGGCTACACAGCACACTATCTACCCCCAACCCCCTACTTACATACGAAGATATACCTAAGTACATACGAAACCCCATGCAACAATCGCGAGGCACAGGCTTGCCGCTCAACTAGGTATGTATTTGATCTTTGCCCGATCCAATCGATCGGCTTCATGAAACTAGGATTCTAATCCTTAACCCCTTGTTCTGTTGCTTATACATACATACATACTATGTATATATGTATATGTATCCATGCCTCAGCCCCGAATCTCCATTTCGGGGGCCTGTACCGGGCTCAATAGTTCTTTCCAGCGCCTTGGCAAGCCGTGACTAAAATTTGATCGTTGTGTACATACATACATATGTATGTATAATCGAGAGATACATACATACAGAGACTAGATCCTTTGCTCCGCCCGAAAAGAAGTCTCGCAAACCTGTTCGCCCATATACACTAAGCTTCGGTATATAGCGGTCATACATATTGGTGAACGTTGTGATTTGCTACGGCACGTAAGTCGTTGGCGTGGCTGTTCGCCTAGAATGCTGTTCATCCTTCTTTACCCGTGTTTCGCCATCGCCTTGGTTTTCGTTGTCATCGCTCCTATTATGTGGCGCTCGTGACCGCCGCCATCCTGCAAAGTAACAACTCAAATGGGACCCAACCCAGGCTTAGCGAAAGATGTGCCAGATGCGATCTAGTTACCCTAACCTCAGTGTAACTTGAAACTATCTCTTTCTTTCACTCACACACACAGATTAGATTTGTCTATGCGTACCGTAGAAACGCCCTACGTAGCCATACACTGACAGGTTACTTACGGAGTGGAGTGATTTTCGCACATTGCACAGAATACTACATACGTACATACATACCGTACAGAGAAACAAGCAATTGGAGCACAAGTCCCAGGGCGAGCTAGCCATTCTCATCGTAGAGACTTGCTGTCACAGTAGGCCCATGTTCTCTATTACCGGCTGTCTCCACGCGTGCCGCTCCCGCTACATGGGACCTGGGCGGAATGCGTGTTGTCCAGGTGCCGCCAAGCATCGAGGCAGGCGGGCTGACGTCGCTCATTGCCTATTTCGAAAACCACGCAGGTCAGTGCTGTCTCAATGAGTGGTAGTGTAGAGGGACTAGAACTTGGAATCTACAATGCTAGACAGAAACGGGCCAACCCCTGTTTTTCCCCCGCCGGACCGCTTACGGGCAATTATACTAAGATTGATGAGAGAGGCGCCGCGCCAGTCAGACGGACAATGCGATGGCCGACGACTACAGAAGATTTGCACATACACTACACTAAACTACCTACGTAGTATGTATGTAGGTATGTAGTAACAACACAACATTCGAAACTTCTGCCCAGAGTCCTAGCGGCGCTACTCTCCAGACTAACGTCTTCTCCCACACGACCCGTTATGATCGACTCGCACGCTAGGGAGGGCGACAGCCTCCGCGTAAGATGCCTACCTATATCACAATACGCAGTATGGCGGAATATGACTCTCCGCCTCCCCAAGAACTTAACCCTCACGAGACTCAAAGCGCGCCTCATAACGTAAGAGGCGTACAATTAGCTGGGCGCTACAAACAAGGCAAAAAGATGACCATGCCTATAGCTTTCTAGGCGTTATTACTTACAGAATACTGCGTACATGCCACCGCGACAGAGCATCGTTGATGTCAACGCGAAAGAGGGGCAACCGGGCTCCATGTCGGCTGTCGGCGCAGATCCAGAGCGAAAGACTTATTTCGTGATCAGCGGCCATCATGCCTACTTGTAGCTAGGTGCCTGAATTTCTGGGACGGGTTTCCGTTGAGAATCCCAATCATCCCAGCTCCATTGAGTAACGTTGGATCAATCCACTTGGGCTAGGCTGGCTGGCTCGCTCGAGGCTACCTACGCGTACCTACCTACTCAATATACTACGTACGACGCTCGGGACAATATTCTTCTAGCCGTTGAGTGACTCCCGCATGACCGCGGGGTGACACAGTAGGATCCGGATAGTCGGCATAGCCCTCGGCACCATGGCTAGACCAAACATGATTGTCGAACATGGCGAATCTCGCGGACAGAATACAGAATACGATCATGTACGCATACCTAGCCGTTATTACCAGATCAGCGCGATATGTGATTTTGGGTTTCTTTTTGGGAAATATGAACGGGTGGTTGCAGGCCCCTTTTGGGCGCGACATATGCCACGGCGTGCTACATACGCAGCAGCAGCAGCAGCATAAGTACTACATGGCATGCTATAAGTACATAGCATGATGCATTTGCGTCGTAAACGCGAACCTCGATCCACACCCAACCAACGGATGTCGGTCGTGAGGAATTTTCACAGCCCGGTGTGACGGCTGAAGCAGGTCCCCTATTCTCTCGACATCTACATACGCGTGGACCTATGCATATGTACGCAGTATGCGTAGTATATGCGTAGTATACACGAGTTACACTGCCTATACCATGGTGCTATCCGATTCATTGCCTACGCCAAGGCGAAGTGAGACAGTGCCGGCATATAGCCTCCTCTAGACAGCTGTGCAATGCATTGTTTATGAACGTTGTGTGCAAAATAGGTATCTTGAATACGGAGTTATGGCTGAGAATAGTCCTGAGAGCAAGCGGCAAATCCTATTTGTTAGCGCGCGCCATGGCAAAGAAAGACCTGCATGCTTGGTGTAAATACATACTTACACTACGCCGAGACTATGCATACACAGGAGCAGACAACTAAATTAACCCTATCCCTATGTCAGGCTAACCACGTGATGAATACATAAATCCCCAAGTAATACGGTATTCGTCGGTGTATATACATACGTGTAAGTTGGTAGCGTATGTACTTACAGACTGTCGGCATGCGGGTAGTGCTTATGCCCCTGAATTAGTGACAGTCACGGTATATGGAATTCCTCTGCACTGGCTGCCCAGACTCTTCCACACCCACAGATTGATAAAAAATCTGCTCCAACAGAGCCACTACAACTGTCGTATTACATTTATTTCTGGCGTCGAAATGAAACACTGCACGGCCGCCCAAGATACGAAATTTTTTGGTTATTTTGAGCGATAATCTGGGTACATACCCAAACATTGGGCAATACGGAGTGTTCCGGGGCCTGCAATGCACTCAATCACTAGAATCTTTCAACGTATCTAAGTCTAGAACTTACCGTAACCCACCTATCTCCACAAGACAGCTGTAAATTTGGCGGTAAATTTTACCCTCGGGATTAGGTAGATATGCACCTGTCTATATATGTAAATTCTAAACAACAAGCCATTCTACAGAAACCCACGGAGTAGATAGCTTATCTTGTAAGTTAACGCTGGTAAACAGGGCTACACGATGCCTACCGTATCTTTAGCCACGCTAGTAGCCACACTATAAGCAAGTATCAAGCCACAAAATGTTGACTAGCTCAAATAATAATCTCATATAGCTAGGTACTTGCCTGCCTGTAAGCAATTAGCTATATCCCCAAACCTACCTCCTAAATATCTAAGACAACTTATCACTATCAAAAAGATTTCTGCAATTACCCATGTATTGTTTATTTGAAATTAAGTTCGGTTTATTTTCTTTCTCGGCGAACAGAGCCAATTTCAGCAGTCGTCACGCAAGCCTTGTCCAGGAAGCCTGCCGGACAACCGAACAGCCTACCTGAGAGAACAACCCAACATAGTTGTATCTTATGCCGATTCATTCTAGCCCGCAAGAGAACCTACATGTGTACTCGCGAGGTAGGAAGGAATGAAGGATCTAGGACGTGACACCGCTCATGCGGACTTATTGGGATACGAACGGGGGCAAAGGCTCGATAAGGCAAGTGTGTGCCTGCGGCACGTTCTGGAATACATTCTACGCCATACACTACGACCAGTCAATACCACCCGCCTGCTATAGGGATGTGATATCGGCAGTCCAGAATCTGTAAATGCCCTCACTTATGGCAGGTGCTGCTGTGCTGTGATGTGCTGTCTGTTGGTGGTACAGCACAGCATGCACTCCAAACAGAACATACGAAGTGGCAGGGGCTACGGCACTGAGCTGAGCAACCACGCACATACTTACCTACTAGGTAGGCGCCTGGTAGTCTAGTTCGTCCCTGTCAAACGGTAAGGGCTTGGATCATGTTCTAAAACACTTGTTTAGGTACAGTTTAGGTACAGAATACACTTGGTAAGTAGTGTATCTAACAGCTTGAAGGCCTACTCTCTTCGTTTTAGCATCAACCAAAATTGCTAGGCATTGCACTCGTTCACCTGCCATCAAGCAGTAATTCCCTGCATTAGGTATCTAATTAAGAAGTCCTCGTTGTCTCGTTGTGACAACCATCAATATGTGCCCCGGCGTGCTCATTGACCAGGAAGGGTCGGAATCCGATGAATACGTCGAGGACGAGCGTCACGGAAGCATGCGCGCCGGAGTCAGCACATTTAGCGATTTCTTTAATATCGATCCCTTGGTCGAAGATTCCCCCGCCGAAATAAATGGTCACGCAATGCAGCGACCCGAACACCCCGGCCAGGCGTCTCTCACAAATGGCAGTAGGGTCGACGAGCTAGGTGACCGGCCTCGTCAGAGCCCGCGTGGACTCCGGGCCCGACAACTTACCGAAGAGGTTCATCGTGACATAGACGAAGTATCTACTCGTCGTGGCCGGTAGGTTTTAAAATAACGTTGCTTGCTTGTGTGTCTGTTCTCCCTGTTTGCTGATTGGTTTGCCCCATAGATTCTATATACCAAACCGTACCATGAGAACACCAAACTCTTCAGTCGGCGAAAGGGGCACGCACAGCCAGAGACTTCGCAATGGCACACTCAACATTCAACCACTTATTCAACTACAACTTACGCCTCTCCTTACCATACTACGGCAACATATATCCCGTCCGCCATCACTAACATCCCGTTCTTCCAGAATTTCCGCCGATGAAATTGCGATATCGTCCATTATAACATATCTACAAATAGCCATGACACTATCACATGCGCTCTCATAAACTCTTTAGTCTGATGAGATAAGGGCGTGTTTGTAGGGGTGGCCGCCAAACACATCTCACTAGGCAGACCTGATCAAGAGGATGCCATTCATCCTAAACCCCTTGGCACGGTTGAGAGTTATATTTGAAGCGATCGCCATAGCGTTAGACATATGCGATAACGAGTAGTGCTTTGACGTGGTGACTATGGTCCAGAGCCTATTTGCCCTACAACAGCTATATAGGGTGGTAGTATAATATCTAAAGCGTGAACTATCTACATTTCTAATACCTTGCCTGTCTTGCTCTATATGGATTCTCAGTGATTTCCCATAATAGGAAGTTTCTACGCTGTGTATGGAATGCGAAATGTAACAGGCCGAGATAGGAAGGACCCTCGTCCAAAAATACCCATGGAGGCTACATGGTTTGGCGATATGCAGGGTCCTGAACTGACAGCCTTTCAAGCGAAAGGATCATCGCTAGCGCTGGGATTCCGCACGTATTCGGCGATGTCGGCAAGGCGCTTCGCCGTCTCCTCGCCGTACTGGTCCCCGATGAAGGCGAACATGAGGTCGATTCCCGCCGACACGCCAGAGGACTATGTGATCACCGTATTAGTTACAGTCGACAGCCTCCTCGGTTTGCTTAGGCATGGCCAATCCTAGATATAGGTAGGAAAGGCACTGCCCCAACACATTACACAATAACCATATACTAGAAGATTAGGGGAAGAAGCTTTTATACACACCGTCCAAATGTTCCCGTCAACAACCCATCGTGCCTTGCGCACCCAGTGGACAGCCGGGCCCTGGGCAATTACCTATATCCAATGCTGTCAGACATGACCAAGTATACCTTACGCGAACGAAAAGCAGCCGGGTAGGAGACTAGGACTCAACGCAACCTACCCATTCCCAGCTCCTCTTATTCGACGTAGCCCTTCTCCCATCGAGCACCCCAGACTGCGCAACTATGGCGCTGCCGGTACACACCGTCAGCAGGAACCTCAGCTTCGGAAACACCCTGCGCACGAAGGCCGCGACGGGCGCGGCGACGGCGTCGTCCCGCGCCCCGAGCCCGCCCGGCACGAGCAGGACCTCGATATCCGCCGGGCAGTCGGCGAAGGTGTGCGTCGGCACCACGCTCTGTCCGATGCGGCCGGCCGGGCCGTCATCGGCCCTCGTGCTCACGGGCTCTAGGGTCGCGGCGAGGGTTGCGAATTCCAGGGGCGTGATCCGCGAGAGATTGTTTAAGATATCGAGGGGCCCGAAGACGTCGAGCGCTTGGAACCCGGGGAAAAGCACCACGCCGAATTTCGTGGGGGGTTGCTTGTCCTGGCCTGACATCTCGCCCTCCGTCTGGGTTGGCGGTGTAAGTTAATAGGCAGGTAGGGAAGAGGGGGTTTCCAACTAATGGGATGTTACACGTATGTTTCTCTCTCGGGAGGTCCCGGCGCCGCAGATTCGAGGCAATTAAATAGGCGTGATATTTGTCTAGATGTTGAATATGCGCATTGGCGGACCCGGTGTCACTCATCGACCGAATCGCGTTCACTCCGATGGCCCCCGGAGAATTCATGCCTAGTGAAGGGCTTGGCGGCGGGCTTGGAGCGGAGGCACCACGCCTAATGGCCTCCGGGAGGCTTCGTAAGCTGCATATGCATAACCAACAGCATTGTCTCAGTCGTTGTCTTAGATCCGGCCCGGTCCGGCCCGTCGCGATTTTAATAAGCATATAAATCGTCCGACTAGTCATGCATAAGAACAGCTATTAAGAATGCATAGAATACTAGACTAGAGGGTTTCCCATTCATGGCATTTATTTTTCTTCAATCTGATGTACGCGTATGTATGAGCTCTGGGGTTTCTTTAGTCCATGGCCTGAGGTGGCATGATTAAAAACATGCGAGTCCGTGAGTATTCCCCTTCGACCAGCATCTTCGTCGACGAGTTATTCTTCACAACTCGCTCGCAATTGCATCGCATAAAACTCTTCAATGCACATACTAATACATACTGAGAAGGTGAAGAAAAAACCAACAACGATCGCAGGGTATCGAGTCGACGACACACTCGTCTAGGCCCCCAAGCTGGAACAATTGGTCCCTGCTTTGTGGAGTTGGACGCAGATGAGGGGTTAGGTTGGGCACTCAGAGTCCACTACCCTTGACGATGAATCGTCGCGTCCCCCGGATTGGGTGAACAGCACCTCGTGTGAATACGGGGTGAACAAGCCACCGATGTGATTCCAATCCCGGGCTTGGTGCCGTAGGCTGCGTTGGCTCCGAGATCGCTGGGCTCCTTTTGACCAATCCGACTACAGAAGATGCGTATCGTCGAAACCCTCACCACAGCCGATTCGTCACAAGAACGCAGGTCAGTCGGCGCATGTCGTTGCCTAGGTATTATACCCGAACATGGCCTGGACGCTAAAATGCTGCTAGCTCGCGATTGCTACTCCCATGAACCCGGACGTTCGCCACCATCATCAAATAGCACGAGACTGGGAGATTGGGGAAATTGACAGGAAGACTAGATACAGTATGAGACAAGTTCGCCAGCATTACGGCGTTACCGAGGCTTTGGTTAAAGTTAAGTCAGCCGCGAAATTAGTCATTTTAAGAGCACCCCAGAAAAAAAAAAAAAAAAAAAAAAAAAGGCAGAAAACTGGCGAGCAGCTACAGCCCACAGCGCGAAATTCATACTTAACGAACTGGCAACTCACAGTACACCGGCCTTTGTGCTTTAAGAAGCCGGACACGACCTCGTGGTGACTCATACTTAAGCTATTCTCACCGGTGTGCGCGGTGAGGCCTCGGCTTGAATATTTTGTAGGTCACACTGGGTGTCAGCGCCAGGAACAGCAACAGGCCCCCCACGGCTAAACGACACCGGGATCCGGATCCATGTATGATCTTCAGCAAATGACCTTGCCATGTCATCTCGGCTGATCTGATCACCCAACCAGCCGGCTCTGCCACGTGACAGTGTGACATCACAATCGGCACGAATCACAACGAGGACATTGGCTGACGAGCCCGACGATGCCGCGCCTCTAGGTATACCTAGTGCGTGACGGATGTGTGAAGTCGTGGCTTGATGGGCGTTTCCCACCCTGCCTTGGCGCCCAAATCACCCAGGTTCAACCGGGATTAGGGCTGAGCGGTGTGCCCAGGAAACCTAATTGTCTAGCTGAGAAAATTGTGATTGACCGCAAGATTCAAGGGAAAATAATTACATGACCCTTGTCCTGCGAAATATATATAACATACCGAAGCAACCACCAGAAAAATGGCCTTCCACAGTTGTTCTAGAAAACCTATCACCTATTCGCCGATTGTACCCACACACTCTCTATAACTTTAACCCTTTGCGGCCCAAACCAAACCTACCCTGTCATATACAGTGGGATTTTAGAATCCCCAGTTCGCAGTCATGAAGGAAATGTTAATTCTGTACTACCGAACTCTCGCCGCCGCATCAGATATTCCCACTTCACCTCCCGATAACTCAAAATGGGACAATACAGACACGGGTTCAGACCCTGATAACACCTCACCTCGGTCATCCCTCACAGCCGAAGCACCTGCCCCAGTCACCTCAAGACCAACAACACGACCTCGCCCACAAAAACGTACCCCATCGAGTTCTATTCGAATCGTGGTGCCCCGGCGTGAGGCACCCAGATTCCGGCTCTCGGACTGGTCGCCTACATCGATCTCTTTTGGCAATGTCTTCTCAAAGCGTGTGCCGCCACCTCGGCCGGCCGTGGCAACCAGATAGCCACGTACATGAACATCAATGGCGGTCTCTATGTTCGCGCTCTGAAAATGGGTAACAGCAGCGTTGTCGTCGGCCGGAAAGACGAGATGCTGCTGCTAATATTACACCTTAAAGGCGACGATATTTACTACGACTACATCCTATATCTACTCAGTAGGGAGAGGGCGCACCGGAACAGCTATACAGTTCGATGATATCTGAGAAGTGGTGCGGGAGCTATTACAAGGATCAGAAACGGTCCTATCGAAGAGTAGGGAGGAAGGCCGGTGTGGATGGTCAGCGCGTGGTTTTGTCTCTTTATGTTGTTTAATACTACCGGGGTGTGGTACGAGCTATGAAGAGCACTACTGCGATGGGTTGGGATACGTTTCATGATATAATACCAATGATACGCTAGGGAGGAACCGAGGAGTTACTGGAACAAAGTTACATAAAATTAATAGTACGCGAGTACAAACACATGGGTCTATAACCCCCGCGATATACAAGGAAGCATGCAGGGACACCGTAGATACAATAAAAACCTTACACTAACAGGCGCCGTTCGTTGAGACTTCAGGCGCGCCCAGAGAATTGACTTTATATCCAGCTATATTGCACTATAAATGAGCACAGCAACTCAAGCCGGAATCGGATGGTCGCTATCCAAAAGACTAAGAGATGGGCCAGATGCGGCGATATGAACAAAGCTAAAAATTTCCCGTCGCTGCCCTTATGCCACACATACAGACAGACATAACCTCAACTTGTTACGCCTCAAAAATACAAAATAAACGCAGACCCTCGGGCCATTTCGAACTCTGGCTCGCGAGGTAATACCAGACGATATGATCACCTGCAGAAGAACTTCGTCAGGAAGATTGACGACATAGATCACCCAGTAGAAAAGGCTGGCCTAAGTATTTCCGATTTGCCCGGTGGTTCTGTCTCTGGGGGAAACCAATGACCCCTAAACATCTAACCCTGGGCCAGCTCATGTCTTCTATGCCACACTCTTTAACGCGAATAGGCGCAACCTAAGAAATTTAAGACAAAGGGAGACAATGATAAGTTCCTTCGTTGGCCGGCTAGGCTTTCTCAACTTCCCCGTGCAAGGAGGACGAGGCGAATGATATTAGCTTCGCAGTGAGTCTGAGAGCTTGATGGTTGATATGACCATGCCAAGATTCTCAAAAAAAGTCGGTATCAATCGCGGAACAGCGGCTAAAGCAGCGAGAAGTATGGGCAAAGCTGTGGGGAAAAAGTATATGATTATGTCGCGAAGTCATCGACGATATTTTTATAGACCGGAAAACTCTGGAAGTGTCAGTACAAGTGCTGTTTCTATAGGCTCGACCTAACAACTCACTTTCGCAAAAGGATCCACGATGGGTCACCCGCTCAAGGTAGAAGTGAGTTTGACATAGAGATGGTACGTTCGGTTGAAATGTGACCTGGCATTGGGGATCGCCCGCACGCCTCGCCAAGCATGCCACAAGTATTGAGTTCTAGTGGTTTAGAGTCGTCGAAGTCTAACGATTCAATGAGCGGGAAATTTGGAGATAGTTTAGAGAGTAAATGTCTTTGAACTTACCTATGCAAGAACTTTATTCATAAGAAACGTGATACTTGCAAATTCGGCCAAAATGCACTAGATGGGGCCAGGTCGTGAAACAAACATTTAGGCACCTTAGCTATTATCGCATACGACATATCGTAATATTTGGAGTTAATCGTCCCCTTTGATCCGAGATAAGTATAGGAAGAATCGGGTCTGCTACAATTGGCATTCGAATTGATAAAGCTTTTAGTTGGCGAAGGGGTATTTGGAAATAAGAAGCAGTCTCGGGAATCTGCACAGCACTAACGACACCTAGTTGCTGGGCCCGGTGTTCGGAATCATTGAAGTATAATTGTTTGTCGCCGGAAATAATATAGAAATATAGAAAGTAATTGTTTCTGAAGTGAGCAGATGGAATCGCGTTTGCTACTATTGGCATTCTAATTGTTGTTTTGGGTAAACAAACAAGGAGAAACCGGGCTTTAAATAGTCAAAATATTCAGAGTTTCCCCATCGGGCTATCAGTTGAGAATGCACCCCGGTAGGCACGACTGTATTATCTCAGTTAATTCATGATGTAAACTGTAAATTGCCTGAAGTTTAAGCTGCAATGAGACAACTAGTCCCTCCCCGGCGAGTGCTTGTGCTTTCCTCGGATATGACTGCAGAAACTGGCACTAAGTGAAATATACCCAGTATGAACTCTTAAGGTATGAGAGATTATAATAGGTTATTAAGGCTGATTGCTACTCTGAGTTAATATAGGATATTATATCAAACTATCTTAAGATCATGACGGCATTTACAACTTTAGGACATGCAATACGCTCACTCTGAAACCGGACAGTTTGGCTATCGTTAAGTATCTGATAACGACCTTGAAGTGCAGGCTATCCTAATGTCACTTCCATCTACAGATTGTAAACTCTAGAAAGCCCTCGTGCTACTCCATGACAATAAACTTTAAGGCATGCAAGGGTGGTGGGGAAGGGGATACATAGGCAATGGGATAACTGGCGGGATCTATTCAAAGCTTTGACTGAATTTTAATAGTTCCCGTCGAGGCTTATAGTTAATTTTCATAATCGATTGGCAAGCGTAATAGAGATCTATCCGCATGTTAAGCAGAAGGCCTGCCTCTCTAAGTGTTTTATAGTGACTACTCTCTTCCTCCGGGCCTTCTCGTTGCTCAGTAGAACGTCTTTAATAGAAATACAAGCAATCCGGAAACGTAACTGTAGTATTTCTAGAATAGACATTAACCTGAAGTATAATTACAAAAGAATTGATAAATCTCTAGGAAACTGCGACTACTGTTGTCTGTTGTGAGATACGATTTATTAAAGTTTTGAGCTGTTAGAGATGTTACAGTTATTACTAATATGCTTATTTAGAGTTTGATGATGTGATTGGTGATATGGTTCGTTTAAGCTTGCAGGGAACGGGAGTTTAATTGAATATGGTCGCACCTAACATAGATGAAGTCTAACAATGTAAAGTAATAGCAAGCTGTCGTACAAACCTAATTACTGCGGCGTACAGAAGGAGAAGCAAACACCACACAATAGCCCGGAGGCTCAGTTGCTCGCGGTTGAATTTATCAATTATGTGGCTGGGCGAGATTAGAAAAACTAGCGATATCAACTCTAGTTCAAAATACAACAATACCAAGATGTAATTCGCCTCGAGAGGAACTCGTATCTGATTGCTCGTAGTATAATTGTTCGCATGTAGGGGAGGTTGCATTATCATAACCACTACTGTGTGTGATCTATTAACAACATATGATATTTGACCTATTGAACCTACAATAGGGGTTAAGGGATACCTGGTATTTCGGCAGGCTCCAAGTGCTGGCTCGCAGTCCTTCGACATCTGCTACAATTCACTCGTTTGCTTGCGGCCCTCTTCTGCTGATAGTAGGATCCGAATACAAACATATCTACTCATATTCTACCCCCTTTAATTTGAAGCTCGTAGAATGATTTAGAGTATTTGATGTATGACAACTGATGATCCTCGCACTTGATGTACTGTAGGGATGTAAAAGAGACATTGAGCGCGTGCTCTGTCCATCGGCAAGGTTACCTAGAAAGCAAAAGACCTACATATTCGTATAAGGCTCCGTGGTGGGGGCTCGTGCTAGGGCCGCCTTCCAGCCGCCGGTAAATGAATATTAAGGCTGGAACCTCGCATGTGCCTAACTAGGTTTGTTATCCTGGCATCTATCGTGGCATTGGTCGTTGATTCTCGCGGCGCGCATTAGCTCTAGGCATGAATGAATACCTAGCCCGTTCAACGACGTGGGCGGTTCCTGGCCGTCAGGCACCCGAAGACGAATCGTTGGGATACTCGAATAGGTACAACGGGATGCGCCGCCTCGAAGTAAATTTCATGATGGTATTGGCGGGCGTCTAATGAGATCCCAGCACATATACTAATTGCTCGAAGCGGCTGAAGAGGGTAAGACCAATCAATACCTAGTTTAGCTAATCATAGTTAAGCCTACTATATGGGTTCGAGGGACGCGAGCTTATGCATATGCCCGTAGAGGCTTATTGTGATTCCGAGTCTCTCAATTAAAATCATGGTTATCTTTCCCTCTTTCGCGGATTTGGACAATAGGCCGCTTTATCTGTGTGCATGCTTACTGCCGGCTCCTACCAATGCAGAGCAGTGTCCGGTCAATCGTCACGATTGTGCGTGACAGGGTACAGTGGACCTTTTGGACCGACAAAGCCACGCATCATCGTAAGGCTTGAGAGCTGCATATTCCCCCTGCATATGAAGATTTGGGAACCGGCAGCTATGTACAGCGCTGGATCTACGCTACCTATACGCGAGATATCTTGTGATCTTCGATGAGAACCGGAGAGCTTAGGAGCAAGGTTCGAGATAAAGGGAGATTTGATGCTACGCAGCCGACCCTGGGAGCTGATGGGGCGTTAATTAGAATATTATAGCTGGGGTTGTGGAGGAACCTCATTGGGGCGGACGGTTTGTCCCGCGTCACGTCACGGCGCGGCTCAACGTCTGATTTGTGATCATTGACAATTGCACAGTGGCATATAGTCGTTACCAGCTATGAATGGCAGATGAGAACAGAGAGAGCACCATGGAACTGGTCGACAGCGGCCAAATCTATGGACACAAAAAGGACCGAAGCAGTAGTCCAGCGCGAAGAGGAATCTTACTAGTTTCAAGGACACTCAGATAACTGATAATATCAACCTACCAGAGAAGTTCGATGGGATCACAATTTGGAAGAGAAACAAGGTGCTACAGCAACTTAAGCAACTCAATTCCCTATTCTAGCCGCTATACCGGTGCCATTGCTGATAAGTGCCTATTTCAAGGCGTAGCACTCGGGTTCTTTATCAGGACCGATGCTAAAACATGGGATTCTTACATGCCCCATGGAAAAGAGAAGCTCGTTCCAAGGCACATCCCCTGGATGGTATCACACTAGCGCATCTGGGGAACCGGGGGGTATCGAGAGCAGTGTCGGTGCTCATTGTTACTATGTAACAAGTTACCTATCATAGAAGTTCTCCTTGCGACTAGCGCTTCCTCTGAAGCCAATTTCGATCATATTAGGTAGGTGAGTTGTTGCAATCTCAATTGGACTTGTGTATACTTATACAGAAAATAGTATCTAAGTGTTGTAATTGAACGAACGTGGTTTTGCTTTCACCATGGCGGCGAAAATGCCAAGCCTTTAAAAAAATCCAAGTGCATCGGAAGTTTCCACGCGCGTGTACACGCTACGGATACGTGTATAGTGACGATGTCGATCTTACCAATTCGAATTGATTAGGTAGGCTGCCCAGTGAACTTTCTTTCACCGAGTTGGTGGGCATACTGAGTACCTACACTAGACAACAAGTAGGTAAGTATAGCCCTGTAGATCCTCACAGTCCTTACACTAGGTAGATGGACTGGGTGCTGGACTAGTCTACATAAGTAGATAGGTAGTGAGCATCTCGATAAAAAAAGATAAAATATGCTAGCCGGAATCGTCCTAATTAATGAGTTGCTAGGCTCGTTGCGGGAAGCAATGATAACCCGCCCCCCGTCGTTAAAGCCGCCTGAGAGGTGCGACGTTGCTGGCAAAACGGCGAAGACGTTTAGAAGGGGTCGGCTATATCTATAGTCCATTCCAATTCCTTTCTAGCAATTGAGACAATATCAACTTTGCCGATGATTCATCTAGCGAAGGTCTGAAGCGCCCCGCTGCACATAGATCTGCGACGACTTATGCGTATGTACATAGGAATCCCTCCATCGCCCGTTTACGTCATCTGAAAATAGTCGGCTTGGCATTCCGAGCCATCTGGGCCTCCCTCCACCGGTTTGTACCGGAGTAAAGTTCACAGTCGTGGACATGGGGATAATGTTGTAGTGCATATAGGTATACAACCTCAGAGAACTGGAGGTGAGTATGCGTGTGTATACTTCGCGATATGGCACCTATGTATATTTGTTTGATTGATTGATTGATTGGGAACGGATTTGGGACCAATCTTACTGGTTGTTTGTGGGATTCATCCACCGACCATTAACGTCGCGTCATTCATCTATCTCCTTTTCCAAGTTTTTTTTTTTGATCGACATCCCTGTCGTTTGCAATACTGTCTCTCCGGCCTTCCGGATCGCGCTACAGCTGGAACCCGACTACGGCGTAGATAGCGTGTACCGATCGTATGTACAATCGGATATTTTATACGTATACATCAATCCTGCATGATTTATTTTCAGCGTCTCATTGTCGCCCAGAGCTGTGGCGAGTTTGTTGTTGTATTATAGATTGCTAGCTAACAAGCACGGGCGGTCGTTGTCAGCTTGATATCTCGTATAGATGCATTGTGGTAGGTAGCACGAGCCTGTCATGTTTCCATCATCAGCGTTGTCGTTTAAGCATCGGCTATGTGCATTAACTGTAGATTCAAACTGATTGAATTGGTGCACTTGCAGTCAAATTTATCTTCGCGATCCTAGACAGCTGAGATGCATACCAGCAGCCTTGCAAATCTGATTCGACACATTGATCGACCAATATATGAAAATGGGTTCTAGAGCTCTTCTGGCCAAAAAAAAAAAAAAAAAAAAGGTGTCTCGGCATGTGGGTGTTACCTATGCAAGGCAAGGGTGGTGCAGGTGTATGCGTACATAGCATGTGTTGGTTCGAGATACGAAATCGCCAAGAAGCAAGAAGCTCAACTTTCAGTATGTTATAACACTACGACCTACAGTAGGGATAGGGAGCTGCTGTATTTAGTACTTACCTAGGTACGTTCTTAGTATACGGCAGACAAGCTTTTGCGTTCCATTAAACTCTAGGAATGCTAGGTGCCTCCCCTACATAGAGGTACCTACATACATCTACACGCAGTATGTATGTAGACATGTCAAAGCTGCCATGCGACCTTCACATTGCTTCTGCCTCGTATTGCAGCGTATGTGCAGCGCATTTGCCTTCGACGTGTAGTGGGGGCACATTACGTGGTTGAGAAAGTTCTTCTCTCCACCAGCACGCGTCTAGACTGCGAGTGTAGATGTTGATAGCGATGCATAGTGAGAGATATGGAGTCCTCTGACGAATCTCACAATTCGTAGTGTCGAACAGAGCAGTTAGTTTAGGGACTTAGACTAGATAGCGGATGCAAGTTTAGAACAGCTGCTTTCACATCGGGCGCCCCTAAATGGAAGTATCCATCTTCGGTACTGTAGATACTGTGCGCTATCTACAGACATGTAGTTGTAGGTGGGTAGACGCAACGTCATTCTAATAAATGCCCAGATATACCTGGGAACTTTGGCTGACATCGCGTGCCTAGAAGAGTCGAGAACTCCCGCACTGTATGTTACATGCACAGTAGGTACTGTACTCGCAAGGTCATGAATGCATAGCCACGAGCTAAGAATTCCTGGTCAGGCACGAAACACGTCACTCTTGAGCGAGCATCCAATCCAATGTACATACTCTGTATTCTGTATTCTGGGCGAATTACCTCCTATACGTCTACTATCGGTAGTTCAACATTTTTGTAAAATAGACAGCCTGCTGTTTACAGTTACAGTACACGCATAACTGGCAGTTTTCTTCGACTACCTGAATGGCATGATTTCTACTTCTAAGCAGAGAGACCTGGTGTTCCAACACGTCATTGTGCCGCAACCTTCACTTGCCTACTTAGGTACATTCATAACTTATAAGTAGGTAGGTAGCTACCTACCTACCTCAGGTAGCCTTGATATTGATCTGTCGCGGACCGAAACAGGCGAAATCTACCCACTGGGTCGTCCCGTATTTAGGACGGCTAAAAGCCTGCACTACCTACCTGCCTCTAATATGAAACAGAGCTGACCTTGTTCTCTCGCCCTTCCTGATGGCATGGTTTACCTAACTGTACGCTATTACAGGGCAAGCAATGTGGCGTCTGGGTTTAACTTGTCATCCAAAGCCAAATGTCTTGACTTTCGACCTGCATACATACCAGGTGCCTAGGTTAGGTTAGGTACTTAGACTTATGCGTACGTATAGATAGATATACTAAATAATTAAGTGGTCGCGGATGCGTAGGCAGATATATTAAGAGGCGTAGTATACCTTAATTGCATGGGTACGTATTGTAGTTATATTTTATATATAGCTTAATAACATTACACAGTATCCTAGGTAGGTCCCTAGGAGTTTGTACGCCGTACTTAGATGGATATAGGGGAATGCAGCTCAGTATGCTGCTTCAAACCGTAAGCCACATTGCACAGATACACAGCAGCCGATCCAACCTCCCTGTCCGAAGAGAGCTTGGCACGATGCGGCACCGAACCTGTCCTTGCAAATCGAAGGCGTACACGTCCTGACGGCGCCCTTTCCTGTGCACATGTAGGTATCACACGATGTTGATTACCCATACTTACATAGTCCTTCTTGCCTGATAGGTATGTGATGATTATCTTGTCAACCCCTTTTGTTTTTAAAAAAAACGATCCTGCCAGTTTTGGCAGGGCTGGGCCTCTGAAGTACACACTTTTAACAACTTACCTACCTCCTCTCACTTACACTGGTATTTATGCATTGACCTACCTAGGTAGGTAGCTACCTATGTTGATTACCTACATGTAGGTACCTAGGTAGTTACCCGATAGGCCTCTTGGTATGTATAAGTAAGCTGAAGTACTTACCTAGGTATATACACATAGGTATTCGGCTACTGTTACTGTCATTTTTTTTTTAATTGACTTGGCTCCCTGCGCGGGACAACCGTTGTGCCTTTAATTAACACATCGATCTACTCAGCCACACATGAGCTCGTGTTGTCCCAGTGTTTCCAGCAGGGCTGTTTAAATACCTACGCATACCCTGAAGAATTGCTGTTACCAGCCGTTCTGGTTTGAGTCAGGCTTTGCATATCCCCTCTTCCATGATTCTCCTGTTTCCCCGTTTCTTTTCTCATGCCTAGACTATGAACATTTGCCATTCAATTCTCAGATCGTTGCGACCGAAAGTATTAGGCTCTCTTGGGCACAACCTTGAACTGGATAAGGAAAATTTCAGTCAACGCCACTGGAACCGGACGATTCGGCCCCACAGTAAATAAAATACTGTGTTCAGTCCCATCCACTAGCATCTAAGTGCCTAGGATACGTGCCCCTAAGACACAGTATAACCAGGTACAGAGTTTCCTCTTCTATTTTTGTACTCGGTACATATGTACTAGGCAGGTTGTCCCATGCGTGCATCACGGTTGTCAGTCAGTAGGTACAGAATACCCTGCCGTGGTCTGTCGCTCCGCCTATCTGGTCTGGCGTCTCCAACTCTTCGACGCCGCCAAACCACCAGTCTGTTTGTCCGTCTGCCCTAGCGCATCGACTGAGTACCTACCTATACGTGTGCCTCTTACACCCACGCTATCTCCCTACCGAGCGACCGCTATCTACCCTTAAACTGTACCAAGGAACGCCATGTGCGGTACCTATACGCACAGCACAACCTTACTTACCTAGACTACTGCACCTGCTCTCTTTTCTTTTTCCTTCCCGTCGATACTCTCCTCTCTCGTTTCCTCCCGAGTCGTCGATAGACAACGTTATTACAGCCATCGTACAGCATCTCCCTCGGGCTGTCAATCCGACCGTTGGCTACCGCCTCTCCCCCCACAAGACCCGGCTCGCAATACACCCCGATCGAGTCGTTGTGTCCATTCGTTTAACAACCGACCTACCTATTCTTTTTTTGTCCTGCCTTTTGGTGGCCTACCTAATTGTGAGAGACGAGAGACGTCTGGCGACTAGGACTGCGACTGGGACTGCGACCGAGACCGCCGTACAAAGTATCTATCACTGCCTTGCCTCGCCTGGTAGTTCGTAATACCGATCGACTCCCTTCGCGGCATAGATGCCCACCAGCTAACACCACCACACGACACTACGCTACCTACGTTACGCTCGCCACGCTAGCTTACGGCTGTACTTGCACTGCACTGCACTGTACTGTACCTACTTACATACTACCTCTTTTGACCCGGTGCTCCCTCTGTTTGGCTTGGCTTGATCTCATTCCTCGTCCCTCTCTTGCTCGGTCTTATCCCTCAGCTGCCTCCCTTCCGCTCGTTACGATTTCAATAGCTGGTGTTGTTGCAAGCATTGCCCTTGTCGTTGTTGTTCTAGTAGTAGTCATCGTCGTTGTCGTCGTTCAAGTTGTTATCGAGAATAGTTGTCTATACATAGGCCCGATATCTCGACCTACGCTACGCATACGTCTAAGTGTGACCCCATTTCCGGCGTCAAGTCTTCACGCCTATCCAATCACCATTCCCGGCTCTGCCAACATTCCAACGGCCGCTGTGAATGGACCGCTGCGACGCCTAACGATAATTCGCTTCTGCACCTGTCGTTTCCTTTTCCGACTGCGATTGCAGGACTGCCCGACTACCGAAAGTGGAAAGCTTGTAATCTTTAGGGTTCTTGGACGACTGGTTGGTTTTCAAGGCCTGACAAGGACTGAACGCCATTACTGGGGGGGCATTACACCCGCATCGTCGTGTCGTGGGCCGAAGGAAGACATAGTCGGTCAAGCGCCTCTCTATCTTGGCTCCGCTGGCCATTGCGACGCATCGTGCTCAGCCCACACGCATCACAGCGAGAGACAGCCGCTTCTGCGTCTACCGCCTACTAGTCCTCATTTGGTAGCCCATCATGGCTCCCGTAGCGCCCCGTCTGAAGATACTGTCTGGTACGTCTGTTTTCGTCGCATTCCTCTACTGGGAGGCCCTCTTCGCAGGTCCTCCCGCCTTCCCCTTCCGTGCTACCATTATACAGCCTGCATTTCCTATTTCGATATCCTTTAAACCCGAGCCCTTCTCTCTTTTTCTAGCACGCTCGTCCACCCTGTCTGCTTTTTGGGGCGGGCTCGACGACCCGTGCCGTATATTCTCCGAGTCGTTTGAACGGCCGTCATGGACGATTCACAGCTAATGCAAGTATGTACAGTGGGTGGCAATGCGGTTTCCGCTTTTCTGTCCTGGAGGTTACAGGCTACGAATGCTTGTGATGTTACGCTTGTCTGGAAGTCGGGTTTCGAGAGCGTCTATCAATATGGCATATCTTTTAAGTGAGTTTTTGGCAGGTTTCGCATTTAGAAATGGATCTAATTTGTGATTAGGTCCGCAACGTTTGGCAACGAGCGGTTCAAACCGCGACACGGTAAGTCATTTTCTTCTCTCCCTACATCTTATCCATGGGAGGATTAGTCTAATGAGTCGCATGTTATGAACAGTGGTCCGGACTCCTGAAGAAGCCGCCCAGAACAAAGGCGGTGCATACGACTACGTTATTCTCTGCATAAAGGCGCTTCCTGATGTTTACGATATTGCCTCCGTAATCGATTCTGTCGTTACACCCCAGCATACCTGCATTTTAATAAATACCACACATACTCTTGGTGTAGAAGCTGCCATCGAGGAAAGGTTTCCAACCAATGTTGTATTATCCCTCGTCTCCAACGCCGAGATTTCTCAGTTAGGAACAAGTGAGTTCGAGCATAGCGGCTCGACCGAGATTTGGGTTGGACCAGCAAACAAAAATGAGAATATCCCGATTGCGATTCAAGAGGATATGGCTCAGGCACTGGCGATGACCCTGAGCACTGGTCAGGTGGATTGCAAAGTCTCGAAAAATATTCGGCAGCAACAGTTTGAACGTGTCATTGGGTAAGTTCGATAGTCATGTCATTCACCGCTTCCTAGCTAATCTTGCAGGCCTATTGCATTTCACCCAGCCAGCGTCATTTTCGAAACTCCCTCGCATGCCGCCCTCTTGGAGAAATCTGGCGTTCGGCAGATGGTCTCCGATGTTATCGACGAACTAATGACCCTAGCGGATGCCGAGGGATGTACACTTAGCCCCGACTTTAAAGAGAAGACGATTAAGGATCTAAGTCAACCTTCTGATACCACAAGCATTATGTGGCAGGATTTCGTTGCAAGGCGGCCAATGGAAGTGGAGACGTTTCTCGGGTCCCCTATCAAACTAGCAGAGAAGTTGGGCTTGAAACTACCTCGCATCGAGACTCTGTACGCAATCTTTCAAAATCTCAATATTACGAACCAATCAAGGCCGAAGGAGGGCAATGGGTTTCCGCCAGCACCTATTTCACCGTCGTCCTCATCACCGATGCCTCGTATATCCTCGGGTGGTCCTCCACGTCCCATGCCTAATGGAAATGGGATGCCCCGACCTCGACCAAGGACTTCATCGAATTTTGGGCCACCGCCTAGCATGCGCCGCCCTCCCACGAATGGTGGACCTCCAAATGGGCAACGTCCGTCGATGAATGGCGCACCTAATGGCTATCATCCCCCTCGACAACCTTCAAGACGTGGGTCATTTGAAGAGAACGACTTGGGAGAGTTCAGTCATCTGGTGGTCTATGACGATGTAGATGGAGCTAATGGTGGTGGCTTCCCCGGTGAAGTGTCGGACGTCGCGCTGAGGGAGAGGGAGCTTCAATTGCGCCAACGCGAGTTGGAGCTTAAGGAGCAAGAGATGCGAATGCGACGAGGCGGGTACGGAGGGCCGGGGCGGGGACCAGGGCCACAGAGACGTGCTCCTCCTCCCATGAGAAATGGTGGTGGCGTATACGATGATGAAGACGAGGAAGACGATTACTTCGATTCCGGTGCGGGTCCCATTGTTCCCATGATTGATCCCGATAAGTTCGATATGATGAGCGTCACGTCCAGGAAGAATCGCTCGAAGCCCCCCGCCAATCAGAGTGATATGCGGGCGAATCACCTCAATGGTCGCGAGAATGGTTTACCGTCTCGAGGCGGCCGTTTCCGGCCCAGTTTTGGGCGGAACCGCTCAAGTCAGATTATAAACGCCATCCCCAATCTTCACGAAAACATCCTCGATGATCCTATGATGAGTTACTCCTCTAACCGGTACGGTAATGTCGACCGGGGACAAATCCACGCAGGGTCAAGGTCGAACTCTTTGACAGCCTCACATCTACAGGAATTACAGAACGGGCCTAATATGAATGGTGCATACCCCCGACGTGTTAGTCAGTCGCCAGGGAATCCATATACACCTTCAATGCGTGGTGGGAATGGGCGCCCCTCCCCTCCCAGTGGGATGCAACAACCCGTTCCTCGGTATCCCCCTGGTCAAGGAAACTCTGTAGCGCCTCAGCAGGTTGAACAACGAGTCGGGGTGAGCACTCTCCAACCACCCAATATGAAACCAGTGCGAAGTCTGACCGGTAGTGCGAGCGCCAGCGCGGGGAGTGGTGATTCGACAAATTTAGGCTCAGAGCCTTCAGCCCATAGCAGCCAGAGCAGCCTAGGGCCACGACCGCCTATTGGGACTCGCTGATAATCCGGGAAACACGATGTCTAGGATGTCCTGCGGTACATACAAAAGCTACGAAGGGCCCGCTGCCGAGGCAGTGGGCGAAAACCTAACCATGCGGCTAGGCACAAATTCGTAACCGGCCACGGGCATTTTGAGACTCATAACGATTTCGAATTTTTGAGCCATTCGGATGACGGCGCATGCATACGGGTTTAGAGGAATTCAGTTTGGATTACCGCCTTTACGACGCACACATTAATTCTATTCGGCTATAGGGAGTCACGTACATAGGCATTTGATATAATGAGGCAGTGGTTATTTATTTCTGGTAATATTGCATTGGGATGCGGGCTCCTATTCATTCGAAACGCATATACTTGATTCTCCTTAATGTCATACTTTCTCAAGCCAAGGAAGTTCCAATACCTCTTGCAGCCGAGGCCCAACAAAATCGATCAAGACCGAAAGTTATTCTCGAGCACGTCTCTTGCTATACGTGTACACGCACTACCTCCGATGTAGGGAGATAACTTAAAACGGTACCAGGGGCTGGGAAGGTGTGCTAGGGGAGTGTATAAATCAGCGAGGGTACTAGATGGCCTCATTGGTCTTCGTCCTCGTCGTTAGTTTCGCATCATGGTTGATTTAAATCATGTCGGACGGCTGGCGGTTGCCAGTTCTAGCGTTGAAAAAAGCACCGTTACGAAATAGATCTGAATTGCTTGCCGCGGAATGGGGACGGCAGCTCTATGCACAGGCTGTCGATGTTACAGGGCCCTCGCAAATAGGGGCCGAGTGAAGAAAAATAATTCTGGTATTTTAATGACGAAGCTTGCCTTCTATAGGAGCTCTAATTTCTTTGACTTTTGTCATGTGTTAGGTGGAATTAATATGAATTGAATGCGGTGCACAAGGTCTAGCATAGTAGGGGGCTAGGCGCAGCGATCAATGAAACAAACCATCTTCACTCAAAGAGGGCAACTAGCAAATGAGTAAGCAGCCGAAAGATACTGCACACACAGGTGAAAGGGAGTAAAAAAGGGAGACGGAGCTGAGTCGATGGAAGAAATTCGATCGGAAACGACATAGTTCGCGAGACAGAAGGATATAAGACTATAATCGCGTGACACAACCCTCTGTAACTCTGTAGACCTCGACTGAAGAACCTTATCTATGAGATAGTGCATTGTATTCTTTATCGTTATCCTCCTTTCGGGACGATTTCTGAGCAAGGCATCAATTGGATTATATTGGTGGCACTCTAAGACTCGTATGATTTTATATGTAGGAATACTGTCACTGTTACGCTACTCTAGATACGCAGTAATAAACAAGCGGCTAGGTTAGCGTACTTAGGTGTTTGGTGATATAGTTGGGTGGGGGTCATGTAACAATGCCGCCGATTGACGCGCTAGGGCTTCGTTATAGCGGTCTCATATGAGCAGCAACAGACCAAAGTACTCTACACCAACTCATCATCAAATTATTGAAATCTGGCGTAGCACAGCGTAAAGTATCTCTCCCAGGCAACCATCCCACTGCATCTCTACAAGCGTCGCAGCCTAGGACTCCCTCCCCTGCTGTTATTATTCCTGACGGATTTCCGATCTCTTTTCTAGAGTGGTAACGGATAAGGGCATCTTGAACGGCCAGCCGTCTCCTGTGATACCACAAGACATAAGTCCCAATTCTAAGGCCAGCTAGGCAATGCATACGACGCCGAGACCCTGAACGCCACGACGCGTCGTCATTACGAGCAGTCGTAGTCGGTCTTATCCTGCAGATCCGTGCAGTATAGCTCATCTCGGGCATTGAGGAACAGCGCCACGGATTACTTCCTCATCCCATAAGCAGTGTCTATCTGGAAGGGACGGCAAAAGTGTGTGATTCAAAGGTTGGATCTTGGCTGCATCGCATTGAAGCCAAAAAAAACCGCGTAATCGAAACCGGAAATTTGCGAGGAGGCTTGCGTATATTAGACACACACTTTCCAGTAGGCTCTGCTGGATCTCGAAGCACCTGAACGAACGACGCTGTGGTGCGCAGCTAAGCGGGATATCGGGACACACCAACACGGGCCGCTTCCGAGTTGGAAAGGGACTCGACATCCGACGGATACTTACCTACTTGGCACGAGATCAACGTCGCCGGGACTCTGGACCTACCGGCGAATTATACCCTGCTTCTCCCCTCGTGTTCATTCGGGGGCTATTTCCTTCAATTCTCGCACAGAAGCGCTATTCCGACACTCGTCGATCAAGCCGAGTCCCGTCTGCATAACTGTAGCAGATATGACAAGCCGGGGCGGTAACACAGATCGCACGCTCATGATGGGCGGTAGTGGGGGTACGACCAGGCCTTCCATGGCGCCACAGGCATCAGGAGGTGCCGTAAAAGCGAGACAATTGGTGAGTTGCCGTTTTGCGAGTATACCTACCTTTCTTATCATGTTCTGCTTTTTTATGCAGGCCTATCTCGCTTGTTGCTTGGCTCCCCTTATCAGCAGCAACCTATAGACCCATTCACATTTTCTTCTGCCATAAGCCCAGCTGGGCCAAGGATGGAGTCGAGACAAGGCTCGATAGCCGATGTATCATGAACTTGACTATTGTGTGATGAATATCATCCGGTGAGGATGTCCTCTCATTGTGGGGGGACTAGTCAACTATCCTCGTCTCGTTTTCCGTTTAGACACTTGGTGTCACGTTATTGGGTCCCAACGCCTTGGTTCTCACTGGCATCTAACAATTATGACTAAAATAGACGCACTTGCACTCGCAACTCGCACAGCTATCTGCTAATTTGGCCGATACGGAAAACCTATTGCGCATGACGAGCGTACAGGCAGGAGCTATGAGGGGACTGGGTAGCTGGCATGGTGGCATGTGAGTATCGCTCTCTATTTTCTTTAGTCCGCCTCACTCTCTTCTGCCCAACTTTCATACGATAGCGTAGACTTAGGAAAACTATTACCGTCGGACTCGCCTCCTATTTTCACGCCATTCGGGCCTCTGAGCTCCTTTTGCCGAGATTACTCATAGTTGTTGAAGACTATTGTCTAATACATTTGTAGGTTCATGGCTGCGAGTAAGGTTCTAGGCGAGGAGTCGGTCAAGGAACAGTCTCAGACCCAGCAACCAAATCAGAGATGAGGGGATACGAAGACAGCATGGACAGTGAGTGTTAGCGCTCGTGGACAGATGGCCGAGGGGGTTGGCCAGCTATCATAGTAGAGCGGCGCTGCGACGAATAGCCGCCACTTTCTTCGCTTCTTGTTCCTCGAAAGCGACGACTGCAAGCTACAAAGATAGCATACCTCTTTGTGTGCCGTTGAGGACTGGTGTCGTAGGGCAATTGAAACTGCGGGTACTACTCGTGCTGCCTTTGTGGACACTGGCGACCTGGTTTTAGTTCGGAGTTACCGCCATAAATCTGAATACACGAGGCGTGCAGTGCGCTCCATTCCCCAGGCAGCTGGCTACCTCAGTAGTTTAGTGTGTGCTCTGTATATTGCGAAAAGCCTTGAATGCTTCAATGCCGGGCTGGACTAGTTGCTCCTAGCTTCTAAAGTTTATGTGTGCCTGCGTTTGACGAAAGCAAGTTTTTGTTTGTCTTTCACATGAGACCTTATCCAATATCTTCTTGGTCCAGCGCACGAGAGGCCAGAATGATATGTGATCACAGCAACACACGGCTTCAACTAGCCCAAGCAAATACCAGTTCCGCTGTCATACACACATATACCTATCTTTAAAACTTGTAAAAGTCAATTACAAATATCGTATGACCTTTTCATGACCTTTTCACGACTGTAGTTGAGAGCTGCGGGTCTGCACCACTAGATACCTCCGCCCGATTTCCCTTTCGGGTAATCAACCGACCCTTCCCGAGTATAGTCGGGTGCGGCTCAACTTCATAGTGAACAACTACAAGTCTAATATTTTCACGATACCCACCTAGATACATACATAATATACTCTTCATATTCCCAAAATCTATTTTCCACATATACATCAACCTAAGCACTACTGAGACGTCCAAGCCATTACCATCACAACCATGTCCCTCAAAACCCGCTACCTCCTCCTCTACAACCTGCTCTCCCTCCTTGTCTGGGCCACCCTCCTTGTCTGGGCCACCCTCCTTGCTCACACCTGCTATGATGTCGTGAAGGGCGACTTGGCCCCGCTGCTACCGCTCGTTACTGTAGCACAAACGGCACAGGTGGCCGAGGTGCTCCACGCCGCACTCGGCCTCGTGCGCGCGTCCCCCGCCACCACGGCGCTGCAGGTCGGCGGCCGCAACCTCGTCGTGTGGACCGTCATGCGTCGTTTCCCCGACCTCGTCTTCGCTACTGCTGCTGCTGCGCCGGGATATGGCCGCTATGGGTTCGTGGGTTGTCTGCTGGCGTGGGCGGCTTCGGATGTCCTGCGCTATGCGTTCTTTGTCGCCCAGATGGGGGTTGGACGGGCCCCGGGGGCGTTGGTGTGGTTGAGGTGAGAGCTGTTCTTTTTGCGGGCTTCCTTGACTTACCTGCTCACTCTGATATTTCTGCCGGTGTTTTGTGCTTCGGCTATCATTTATTCGTGTTTGATGATGTTGGATGTCCTGTTGTTTATGGATTGGTGCTGGACTAATACGGCGAGATAGATATTCCGCTTTCATCCTTTTATACCCTGTAGGGTTCCTGAGTGAAGCTTCTCTCGTCTATCTTGGTCTTGCCAACGCTCGTGATATAAGCCTCTTCTACAGGGGGTATTTGTTCGTGGGGCTGTTAGCTTATATCCCAGGTGAGTTCCCTCGTTGTCTGGCTTCGGGCTGGAGAGCCGCGGATGAAGACGCCAGCTAATTACGTGTTTAGCGAGTTACATTCTATATACGTACATGTTTTCTCAGAGACGTCGAGCTCTGAAGCAAAGGGGGCAAGTGAAGAAAGGGTGAAGATCATGATGTCCCAGGCAGGATATTAGGATCATAGCCGTCTTGGTTATGGTTTCGGTACGCCCCGTCCTACATAGATCGCTAGACAAACAGCGTCAACTACCCCGCAAGGCACCAACTCTTTAGCTGTACGAGTGCTTTGACACAACATGGACTAGTGATAAAGCTATGTCTCAGATACAGGTCGAGACAGCAGGTAAGATTGAAAGTCGGGATTAACAAAGGGAGCATTCTACGGTTAGGCGTGGCAAACCAGTCAATTACCCCGCCCAGGCTTGCTGAACAAGAGGAGTCTTATGCTGCTATGGTCGCTGGCTATATGCGGCCGGAAATACCGACGACATGGTAGCCAGCGGCCATTGTCATATGGCACGAGATGGCTTTGTTAAAGATCCTATCTTAGAACAATGCAGTAATACGCTGCGAGGGTCCGAAAATAACTCTTTGCTACCCGCAAGCGCATCACCAAGCCCCTCGACACCGAGGGCTACTTATTTATTGTGTAGTCATGAATCAAGTTTCGTCGTCAGTGTAGCCGCAAGGATATATGTTCTTGAATTAGGTAGTGCTGGTCTAGTCCAAGTACAAGATACGTCTCTGTGCTCATGAAAGCTGACACCCAAGAGCAATCATAGTATGCTCTACGACATCGACATATCGAGTTTCCTAAGAAGAGAAGTCTTGTATATCATTCGCTCGCCCCTTTTCTTACTCTATTTGCCAAGCATAGTAGAACTGTAGTTCGTAAATTTTTACATCCTGACGCCAGTTCTATTCGCCTAGAACTTTTAATTCTTGACATTGAAAACTTCATGTATCGGTTATCTATTTAAGCGCATGTGTTTGAGGTACTTCTCCAACCTAAACGAAACTTAATGAATGAGAATATCTATAACTCACACGGCTCCTAATCTTCATATCTACGCATTATAGGTTACTTTACGTTGGGTGCCCGGTTTTCTATGTTGACAGTGGCAACGATCCCTAGACATGATGTAAGGCTGGCAGTTCAAAGAGACCAAGGTTGACAACAAACATTGAGATATTTGTCATGTCGTCTTAGCTCCGTTAGTCGACGGCGGTTTCCATACGAAATACATGTAAGACTAGAAAGGCTCGGGCTCTAAGGCATTGAAGCTTAGTGAGACCCAACAACGGGTTGTATCTAGCTGGGAACCAACCCAAAACTTCATGACCTAATTATTTCTCTTTGGCAATAAAGGGTTTCATTGAAAGCTAGGTTCTTAGTTCAAACAAACAAATCGGCGAGCGGGGAGACATAGTAGGGTACTCGTCCAAGTACTATGCAGTCCTATACTTGGGACATGATGTTCGTAACAACTCGCAGTCTTACCACCTACTGCATTTAGGATTGTTTTCTAGGCGAATCGTGGCGTCTAATTGACGCTATTCCTGGGTGCACAAACAGAGGGATAGGTCTCGGTTTAAGGCTGCCTGGGGCGCCTAAGCCTGAATGGCTGTAATACGGAGCTTACCCGTGGCTATGCTTGGGCGATTGAAAGAGCGTTCAATTGAAAGAGGAGGACTAACAAAGAAACGACGAACTGAAAAACTCTCTATTATCTAGTCGTGCATTGCCCTCGTCCTTCGTCTCTGGCCCCAAATACTACTCTCGTCTCTTCTGAGATGCAACTCTAGTTGTTTCGAATTGAACTTTGAAGTGCACACACCTGATATTCGGATCACCAGAACCAATTCGCAATGGGGTTCACTATCAATACGATAAGCCAGTGCGGCAAGAAGCTTTTTGTCGTCGACATCATTTTCACCCTGCTATGCGTCGTCTTCCTAGTCCTGCGCTTCTGGTCTGCTCGGTTTTCGAGGCGTAAACTCTACCCGGACGACTATGCCGCGGTTGCCGCCTTTGTAAGTGGCCTGACATATGGCTTGGGATAACCCTTATAGAGCGGCCTCGTTAACTCCCCGCTAGGTGAGCAAGTCCGTTCTGACGGGAGCGGCGTACTGGGGGACCTTTAACGGGCTGGGAAAGCCTATCACGGACCTCAATGTCGGCGAACTCACTGTTCAAGCCAAGGTATGTATATATGCCCATGGTTGTTTTTGTGTAGTGGTGGCTAATATAGTCGCTTCTGCAGATTTTGATCATCAGCGAAATCACGTACATCCTTGGCACAGCCTTTGTGAAGCTGTCAATGCTTTGTCTGTATTATAGAATATACACCACGCCAATTTTTAGGCGCTGTTGTTATGTTGTGATAGCGGCGGATATCATATACATCGGTAAGGAATTACCCGGGTCATCTTCCCTCGATTCAAGTGCTTCAAGAACATAAAGGTTCCTGCTCGGGTTATGACTATGCTCAGGAAGCCTTTTACGTCCTCGAAACATCCTAAACCATATTAAAGATGATAATTACTGACTCTGGATGTTGCAGTATCATTCGTTCCGTTCCTCTTGACTAACTGCATCCCCCTATCTCAGTATTGGGATCCGAAGCCCACTGGTTGGTGTCGATCTACAATCATATTCGACAATGCCACGGTTGCTGTCAATCTGGTTCTCGATGTGGCTGTCCTAGCCCTGCCCCTGCCGGTGCTTTGGCGCTTGCAGATGTCCGTTCGGGATAAACTAACCGTTACATCGATGTTTAGTATCGGGCTTATGTGAGTTTCCCTGTATTTTCTCGCTTTAAACCTGAATGTCATCTCATAGTTTATACAGAACTGTTGCTTTCGTGCTTTGGCGACTAGGTGTGACGGAACGAACAAGGAATTCTCCCGACTGGACCGACACTCTGTGTCAAGTGGGACTAATCGCGTCACTCGAGATATACTTAGGCATCATTGCCGTGTGCATCCCGACATTAGGACCCCTATTCAATGCCTACGTTAAACCTTCCTTGAACAGGATAGGTTTCATGAAGAGTGCGAAAGCATCCGGACCCGGGGTGAAACCGTCATACCTCCAAACGTTTGGTGGTTCGAACTCAAATAAACGGTCCCACGGGTACAGTGAGTTCAGCGAGAGTGCAGACCGTATCGTCAGCAGGGACGGGTCCATGAAGTTAACCCCAACATTGGATGGGAAAGTGACTTCGGAGTGTGTGTTCACGCCAGTAACCGAGACAGACACAGCGGACCATGGCGGAGACGGAATCCACGTTCAAAGAGATATCGAGGCAATATATCAATCAAGGAAAGGCCCGTACTACAACGAGTAGGCTATTTCGCTACTACGTGAGATAGTCGAAGTCAGTAGTAGGGATTTGGGGGTGAACCGGTAACGCTGTGATCGAGTAGTACGGGGAATGGTTTATAGGTTTCTGTCAGAGTGTTGTACATTACCGAGGGTTTTCTCATGAGCACTGTGTTTGAGCACTTATCACTAGTTGTGTACAATAAAAGCCACTTCTTCATTGATGGATTTTGATTCTCGCAGAGCAGAAGCGCCTGTAGTGCTGCCCTCGAACGCACTATGGGAGATGCTACTGCTTTATTAACGGGCTATCTAAAAGTTTCTTGGGCGCTTTCGTGCTTTAGCTTTAGATTTCGCACATTCAGTGGGAGAGACCGATAGGTTCGTAGTCATGAACTTTCAAATCGTGCTCAGACATAAGAAGCCTAAAGGGCTAGGCCTGCACTACCTAGGGTAGGCAGAGTCTGCTGAGCATCAGCTCTTGTTCCATTAGACGTGACTGCGGATTTTCAAATAATCGACTGTACTAATATGCTAAACGAATAGGGGTTCGTAATGTCAGCCCCTAATCTCGACTCCACTTCATCTCTTCATAATTATATTAGCCCTCGACTTAAAGCACCCTAAAATGATATGTAGATGGCTTACTGCTGGACGGGCGACATAGGCTACGGGTGGACGTTCTCTATGTTCTCAAGAACCATGGTTTTCTCCCTGATTTTCGTTTCAGTGTTGACTCAGTCACCGATGTCGTAAAGAATATCTTCATGAAAGAGTCGTTGAGACCATGAGACTATGATGGTGAGGTGTCTAATCAGACTTCGTAATTGCCGGGGACGTCACTCAGTCATCCTTTATGACAATGCCCATCTGCTCGTCGCCTAGTTGATGGTTTTTGATGCCGTCTTTCGACGTAGTCGCTAGTAGCTGTTCTCGCTGTGGTCGTCGCTTTTGGCGCGGAACTTGGACGGGAAAACGCCTCACTCCATCGCAAGTGTTGCATCTGACAACTAGGACATCCGCCCAGGGCTTCTTGCATCCTTTGCTCTTATTCTCAACCACGGAAGTGCTCGTTTCACCTTCGATGAGCGGCGTGTCGCAGAGCTTGCAGATAGTGTGCTTGATTGCCGGAGACAACCGTATCTGACTTTTGAGAGACGTCGCGCGAAGATCAGTCAGGAGACGCCGAGCGAGGTTCAGTCTTAGCCGGTCAGGAGCAGTAGATTTTTGCGCATTCAAGCGCGTCCCTTCATCTTCATGACTGTCTGTGGCAGATGGATGAGGCTTGAAATTGGGAGTGTTTCCAACCTGCGATCCTAGAAACCCCGCTGCTTGATGCAAGTAGGATAGGCGTGAATATAGGTGCTTGTTAGGTACTGACCCGGTCTTTGGTTTTGCCATCCTATCGTCGGACTGCCGCTCTGAGTACGGCAATAGACTCGATCACTTGAGTGACAAACTTCAAATGGGGTCCCGTTCAAAAGGTACCTAGATTGGTAAGTAGAACTACCTGTCTTTGCCAAACTCTATCCCAAGCAGCCTGACCAGGCAATGGCCAATGGGATGTTGCCAATGACGCGACTTGCCCCGAGATCTGGATGCTGTAGAATTAGGTACTTAGATAGATGCTAGGTGGTCCGAGCTCGCTTTTAGGAGGGAAGGAACGTACCCTTTAAGTACCCTAGGTACCTAACCTACCAAAGTCCAGGCCCGCCAAGCCTATCAGGTTACTTGTTTGGCGCCTAGTTGTGGCGCACATTGTTGTTTTGCACAGCCTTCTGACTCAAGCCTAAACCATATTTGGCCTATAGCGTTACCTAAGGCATAGGTACCTACCAGGCCTGCCTGTACTGATTTCTTCTTCTGACTGATCTCCCATCTCTAGCCTTTCTCCGTCACAACATCCGCCTCCATTTCCTCTCAACTATCCCTCTCTCCAGAACCATCGCGCCACTTTATTCTGGCATACAGCCATCCTTTGTTGTCAACCACGACTACCGCAACATCAATTATTTGATCGCTCCGTGTTTTTGTGCTTTTTCCTGCTTATTCGACGCCCATCTTTTCACAAGGCTTTGAGGCCTCGCGCATTCAAATAACTTCGCCAACATGTCTGCCGAAGAAGACCTGATCGACTACTCTGACGAAGAGCTAGCGACCAATGATGCCGCGCCCACTAACGGCAAGAAGACAGACGTTGCCGCCGCCGGAAACAGCGTTGACAAGAAGGGTTCTTATGTCGGCATCCACTCCACTGGATTCCGCGATTTCCTGCTGAAGCCTGAGCTTCTCCGGGCCATTGCCGATTGCGGTTTCGAACATCCTTCGGAGGGTTAGTCTTACATCTTACACGTCCCAAATCAAGCAAGCAAGCAAGCATCATCACCCATCCCTCCTTCAAGCGTCCGTCTCGTCGTCTGTCAAGCAAGTCAAGTCGCAAGTGGAGGCACGGCGTTGGTTACGGTCGTCGATGGGAATTAAGACCGGCAATGGCGGTATCACTTGTCGACTGTGGTCCCGGTGTCCTGACCCGACTGGGACCATTTGTCGAAGGGAAGAAGAGAAGAAAAATATACCCCAACCACGAGACACGTGTGTCTATGACCACGGTCTTACTGGCTTTTTAGAGCCATTCGCATCCGAGGCAAATGACGTATTTGCGCAAGCTTTCAATACTCATGGCCCGTTGTCGACAAATGACTATCTCTGGCTCCGAGCCTTTGACGTGTCAGGAACTAGGTGGTGTTTTCTACACGCAGTTCCACCATCTATGGATGTCCATGTCGAAGATCCTGCGAGGTTGGGAATATTCATTCGTTCGAGGTAGATACTGTGCGGTTTTAGCCAGCGACGCGATGACGACGGACGGACAGACGGACCTTGTCGATTCCCTTTGCCGAACCCCTACCTCCTTTACGTTACGTTTTTACATCCGTCTTGGAAACCTTGTCTAACATCGATCGATACCTACAGTCCAGCAGACCTGTATTCCCCAGGCCCTTCTTGGTGGTGATATTATCTGCCAGGCCAAGTCTGGTCTCGGAAAGACCGCCGTGTTCGTTTTGACTACCCTGCAACAAGTCGAGCCTGTCGCTGGCGAGTGTTCAGTGCTGGTTATGTGCCACACCCGAGAGTTGGCATTCCAAATTCGCAATGAATACAACAGATTCAGCAAATACATGCCAGATATCAAGACGGGCGTATTCTACGGTGGTACTCCTATGCAGAAGGATGCCGAGATCCTCAAGAACAAGGAAACTCACCCACACATTATTGTGGGCACTCCCGGTCGCCTTAACGCTCTCATCCGTGACAAGCATCTCCGCCTTGGAAGCGTTCGCATCTTCGTCCTTGATGAGTGTGATAAGATGCTTGATGCCATTGGTAAGGTCTCTAGTATTATTATTTTGGCCTAGACTAATTTAACTAGATATGCGACGTGACGTCCAAGAGATCTTCCGATCTACCCCAACCCAGAAGCAGGTTATGATGTTCAGCGCCACCCTTTCTGATGAGATCAAGCCAATTTGCCGCAAATTCATGCAGAATCCCACCGAGCATTATGTCGACGAAGACACCAAGTTGACGCTTCACGGTCTCCAACAGTACTATATCAAGCTTGAGGAGAAGGAGAAGAACCGGAAGCTCAACGAGCTTCTCGACGAGCTTCAGTTCAATCAAGTCATCATATTCGTGAAGAGCACCGTTCGGGCTACTGAACTGGACAAGTTGCTTCGCGAGTGCAATTTTCCTTCTATTGCTGTACATTCTGGTGTGAGCCAGGAGGAACGGTATGTGCCTCTCTATTGAACTAGGTGGCCCGAGACTAATACCTTTTAGTATCAAGCGATACAAGGAATTCAAAGAATTCAACAAGCGGATTTGCGTTGCCACCGACGTCTTCGGTCGTGGCATTGATATTGAACGTATTAACCTGGCGATTAATTACGATCTCCCTGCTGATGCGGATTCGTACCTTCACCGCGTTGGTCGTGCTGGCCGATTTGGTACCAAGGGTCTCGCGATTTCATTCGTGAGCAGTGACCAAGACCAAGAGGTTCTCAAGTCGATCGAGAAGCGCTTCGAGGTGGCCTTGCCGTAAGTAGCTACCACAAACTTGTCTCGTATATACATAACTAACAGCACCACAGTGAGTTCCCCAAAGACGGTATCGATGCTAGCACCTACATGGCCTCGTAAACCCAGAGTCAATTTTGGAGCTCAGACTTGACAGTTTGTTGCCCAAGTTCTCTTAATCACCGGCCATGGGTGTTTATTTCCTATGCGACCTAATACTTGGCGAAATAGGGAGATTGGGAATAATGGATTTCGCCTAAAAGTATGGCTCTTGTCGCTCTCAACATCTGTAAAAGTATACTTTGACACGCCGGACGGGATGAGGCTTTTCTTTCACTTGTGGCGAGGACATGATTTAGTTCGCCTTGCAGATTCGAGATGCCTTATGACACCTACTTGCGTTTAAGCTCGTCATCATTCGGGGCGGTAGATTCGTGAAATACATCTTCAGTTTCTGAGGACGAATAGGATTCATAGCTTCTATAGCTCGTTATGAACAGTCAATAGACTTGTATCAAAAACATTCTGCTAAGATGGTTTTTATGACATGTTAACTTTGTACATACCGTAGGTGCACCTATTCGTCACACCCGCGGCCCGATCCATTTGCCGGTACGAACCTAAAGCATTCTCTAAGTATCAATGTATATGAACTGGGGGGAAATACTCATAGCCTGTCCGTTAGAAATCTGTCTAGGCGCGTTCTGTAAGATTCTTCAGCCAATGCAGTAGCAGAGAGTATCCGCGAGAGCACCTGAGACAAAACAAGCTCTGCGATGAAAGGTTAGTCATAGAGGGAGAACCCGTCTGAAAGATCATTCTTCGAGTGAGACAAGACGCAAATACTAAATAGGCATCAACGTACATTTATGTAGGTAGGCGGCGCGCAAAAAGGAAAATAATGGTCATGCAGAAGATTTCTAGATGGCTTGTGATAGTAATAAATTTCTGACGCTCGAGCTTTGTTCCTTTTTCTCTCCCTCTCACTCTTTCTCCAGTCACCTAATTCAAGAGCAAGGACGGGGCATATTATGTATTAAAAACTTGTTACCGCGGGTTAGGTACGTCGGTAAGTATGATATGTGTTCATGTTTGTATAATTATGGTGTGGCGCTATGTATGATATGCCTACTATCCGAATTTCAGGACATGAAAAGGTTCAAAACTCGCCCAAAATATGTTCTCCTGATTTGGCCTTACTCTTCCCTATGCAGGCATTTTGATTCTCGTGGAACAACTTTCATTTCATCGTGTCTAGTATCTCACACGGCATCGTCACCTCTTGGCGAGCCACCGCTCCCCCCTCCCCCTCTATCGGGCGGTGGGTCGGAGCTCGTTCTAGGGCTCCTCTGCTGTTCTTCCTGAAGTCTCCGGTGTCTTCTCGGGGATCCGAGTATCCAAGGCTGTGCGCTACTACTACCCGCCGGACTTGCGACGGCGATATCAGTGTGGCTAGTGTTGTTGCTTTTGTTCTCTCCCCTCTGCCGCCACCATTTAAGCTTCCATATCCCGCCTAGCGCGTCCTGGACGCCGGGGGCAGAGGTGCTTTTCCGGCGATCGTGCTTGCGCGCCGTAAAGCCGGGGAAGCCCATCGATCTCCGTCGGCGGCGGGACATCCTACGCTGACTTTCCGCGCTGTGACGGCCTCCTGCACCGCTCACGGACGCAACTGAATCTCCCCTTACTATGCGTCGTCCGGGGAGTAATGGGGTACCTTCGTTTAGCGTGGGGCCTGTTGGCATAGTGCTTGATCGCTGCCTACTGGGCCTAGAAGATTGTTGGTCTTCTAACTCGTCCCAAATCTCTTCATCCCAACGCTGGCTTGACTTTCGCCTTGGTAGCAGGGGTGACGATAATCTGTCTGTAGGGAATGTATCATATGTGGGTAGGATTGCTTCTCCTTCTTCGCTACAGAAGTCCGAGTCTATAGCGGACTCATCTTCGCCTTCTGTGTCTTCCACGAGCCCGAGCCCCGGTGTAAGTGAGGACTGGCCGAGAACTGGGGCATGTTGCTCGTCACTAAGGCGCCACGACAGGGCCAGGACTCCTGTTAGAAGAATGGCAGTGCCGAGAGTAATGAGCCCGCCGTGCAGGGGTGATATTAGGTCCGTCTGGCGGAAGTAGATAAGGCCATCTAAAATAGCAATGATGTTGTAAATGCAAAAAACAAGGGGGTATAATACTGAGGTTGACACGAGCTTCAAGCCGCGGTGAAGATAATACAACTGGGTTAATGCGAGGGCGACGAGCCCCAGGACTAGAATCCATGATTGCCAGTGCGAGAATTGATTATCGCCATCGCTGATGGTTCTGAGAATCAACTCGACGGCTGATTTGGCGAAGAGGAGGGAATGCGCAGAGAGGATGCCGCTAATGCATCCATAGGCGAGGCCTCTCACCAGTCTGAACTTTGGATTCTGCGCAATGTTCTTGAAGTGACTAACGAACTCAATGGACAAGGCAATGGCAAGAACAATTACGGCTTGTAGTGACATCCAGACGATGAATTGCCACCTTCCTAGTAACTCGAGCAGCTCCGGCAAACTATGCGCTGGAGAAGGTATGGCACCGAAGATGGCGATTAATCCAGCGCCTACGGAAACAAGTGCAGTTCCCCAAAATGACCACTTCGTGAAGGGCTCGCCCAGGATCAGGGTGGCGCATATCGAGTTGAAGACCAGGCCAGCGGCTTGCAAGGTCGAGAGGACTGGCAGAGGCAGTGTCGAGATCTGTATCGAGCTTCCTAGTACGTTCGAAATAACGAACATGCCCATTCCTAACTGCCACCTCCGCCTGCGGTATGGGGGTCTCTGGATTTCATGGGGGCCTTTCTCGTCTTCGAGCATATGCGACTTTCGTTGTAGGGTGAGACCGAGGGATTGGACGCTTGTGGATACCAGGCCAACTATTATACCGATCTATGGCACACGTGAAAAGTCAGCGGCAATGCATTTATCAACAACTCAGCCAGCTCAGGGAGCTCAGCCAGGCTAGTCGTATGAGAAGGGAGACTCACGGCGAGTGTGCCCGCAGGCGACACACCGCTAAATAGCCCCATGGCAAGAAGCTCGAAGCAACGGTCATCTGGTAAAAGAAATAAAAAGAGGAGGGCCCCGATAGCAGCGCATGGGCTGCGTTGAAGTGTTAAGTGTGGTGCGTCCTCGAATAAGGTTCTTACAGCTATGCAACGCCGATAGCTTAAAGTTGCAGGTCGGCGATGCGAAGACACAAGTTTCGAGTGTCTCGGTGCAAGACAAGAAAGGTACTTGCAGTGCCGACGAAGGACGGACGGGTAAGACTTCAATTTGGCTTTGTAATCCTGTAGACACACGAGGCTTGGATCAGTGGCATGGTAAGGGCGATTCGTGATATGCTGTATGTTGGGAGGTGTAGATAGATGATGGTATCGATATCGGGAGTGTAAGAGTAAGAGGTACTCGAAGTCTACACAATGAATCGATGAAGGATGCCACCAGGGACCTGAAATGTGGAGTGACCCGCACGCTGGATACTTACCTAGGTAGGTAGGTAACTTAGAACCAGGTATGTGCTGTACACCACTACCTCAGCCCATGTACAGTGCTGTATGCAGGGCGGGTAGGTAGGCTAGTCCCTGTAGCCCACTTTCTCATAAGGGGTTGTGACGCATCAAGATCGTAATAGACTCGATCAAACGTTGAGAACGAGAATTAGGTAGATTGCATGCAAATGCTGACAATGATAACGAGGCATGGGATTATATATTACATATATATATCATGCACATCATTTATCTAGTCTAGTCTAAACCATGCACGATCATGAGTGAGCTGGCGGTAGAATGAATACTTGTCAGTGACGATCTTGTATATGCACTAGAAACAGCTGATCGACAGAGACAGAGGCAAATGTCCCGTCGAGTTGGGCGTGACTGGAGCTGGTGTACTGCAACAGTACTGTGTATTTGTCTTTGAAACACGGCTGGCCATTCAGGTGCCTTGCACTTGGTATGTATGTTCTAGGTTCTAAGATACCCAGTGACCCAGGACAAGGAGCAAGACTCAAGTCATTCCGCAGGGACACCCGCAAGCTTGCAGCAGGTACATAGGTATTCTGTACGTACCCTGCTCTTATCAGAGAGTGGGTGGCTGTGCAGTCCTACATGCCTGCCTAGGTACCTACCTAGGGCATCTTAGGGAGAATACCGTAACTAAGCCACATATACACTCTCAGATTGTAGGGGTCCCTGTAATTTCTGTGGCTTGCGCAGCTGCGTCACCGGGCTAGAGCTTCGAGCTATCCTATTCCTAGCACTGCTAACTCCACCACGACCGATCTTCAATAGCGTAGACGAAGCCTCTATATCCTCGACTTCTACTCCTAATCTACTCGACCCTCACGAACGCCTAGCTTTAGAGAACGATCTCGCAACACTCAACTGCCACCTGTTTCCGACATCATAAACCTACCCCCAAGATGTCGCAAGTCCACTCTCTGTCCGACGACCAGGTGAGCACCTGGCCCCCTCCAACCACCCCCTCCTACTCCCATCCATATCTAGCCACGAGCCCCGGTGTCACGAGGATCGCCAGCTATAAAACAAACGTACTAACGCCGCGATGGTCGCGCGGGGAGCTAGGTCGGGCAAGAGCTGCGGAAGATGACGGCGTTCATCAAGCAGGAGGCGATCGAGAAGGCGCGCGAGATCGAGATCAAGGCCAACGAGGAGTTCAGCATCGAGAAGTCGAAGCTGGTGCGCGAGGAGACGGACGCCATCGACGCCGCCTACGCCAAGAAGTTCAAGCAGGCCTCCATGACGCAGCAGATCACGCGATCCACCGTCGCCAACAAGACGCGCCTGCGCGTCCTCGGTGCCCGCCAGGAGCTGCTCGACGACATCTTCGACGAGGCCGAGAAGAAGCTCGCCGAGTCAAGCAAGGATGCCGCCAAGTACCAGACCGTGCTCAAGGGCCTGCTGCTCGAGGGCATGTACGCCCTTAGTGAGGACGAGGTCGCTGTCCGCGCGCGCAAGGCCGACGCTGCTGTTGTTAAGAAGGCCGCGGCGGAGGCTGAGAAGGAGTATGAGAAGGAGACGGGCAAGAGCTCCAAGGTCAAGCTCGATGAGGAGAACACGTTGCCCGAGGGAACGTAAGTTGTCTCTTTTCTACATTTACTTTCCGGCAACCAATATGGCCTAATACGGTCCCCGGTTTTTCTTGTCGCTTCACTTTTACTTGACATCTGTGTTGGGGCATATGTACTAACCCAACCTTGACGCACAGCTCAGGCGGTATTTTTATCGTGGGCGGCAATGGAAAGATCGAGATTAACAACACCTTCGAGGAACGTCTAAGGCTACTACAGTCCAGCGCTCTGCCCGCCGTACGAAAGGCTTTGTTCGGACCGAACCCTAACCGCAAGTTCTTCGACTGATGAGTTCGATATAATCTACAGCCTGGGGTCGCGATCCTCTCTACCCGCGCCTTACGCCGTCTACTAGCGGTCTTACTTCGCACATCAAATTGCGTATACACTAGCTTGACGAAGTTTGGCGAGGTTGGTGGGTTCAGGGGTTGAAAAGGGGTGATGGTGCTAGAAAGACATTTTTCGAAAACATCGTATATCTGTTCTTCAAGGGACCCAAGGATGACATTGAGGTCGATCCTTACACGCAAGTTTGGTTTCTACAGCTCAGGACTGGTATGGTTAGAGCAGACTTGTCTTAATTTTGCTCGTATTTATTAGACGGTTGTATCATAAGGAAGTCATAGGCTCATTGTAGGCGAGGTATCACAGTTGATTCAGCATTCAGACACACCAAAACCCATAAATAATCCTTCTCGATATTATTTCCTGCTTCCGTTATCACTCTCCCTAGGTCCTTAGCGCCAATAACCGAACAATTCAGAGCAGGTCTCTTCCTCTATTGTCACACAGCAACCTGTAAGTTCCTCGTAGTGCGCCGTGGCCTGCTACTTGCAAACTCAGTCAGCTCTGGCACGATATCTTCTTCGCTCTGTCTCTCTGGCGCCTCCTTTTTCTTTAGCGCCCACTGGCGCATGAAATCCCGCTGTTTCGGCACGTTGGCATTAGGGTCTCGCCCTGGGCTCCCCTCGAACGCGAAGATCCCCTTCTTGGGCGGCGGCTGCGTGCGCACCGCGTACTTGAGCCGCTTTTCCAGGCCGAGAAGGCTCAGCTTCACGTTCTTCCTCGATGCCTTGTCGCGGATCCGGTCGTGGATCGACTTGACGCGGGCGGCCAAGAGGTCGATTTGTGCGTCGAATTCCTGCTCTGCTGCTGCCGCGGCGGCGGTGGCGGCAGCCCCCTCGGAGGTTGGGGCACTTTGGGCCTTGCCATTTAGTATTATACTTTTGGTGGGGGTAGTGCTGCTACTAGAACTACTGCTAGACCCGTTCGTAGCGGTACGCATGAAATCTGCGCGGTCGATAACGATATCTAGGAGTGTTGTGAGCGCCCTGAGCCGCTCAAAGTCAAAGTCTGCCTTGTTCGTAGATTTGAAGTCGCCCTCATCGAGACGGTTGCGGATGATCTCGAAACTGAGACTTGGATCGATGGGTTTGCTACCCAGCCCAGGCCTATTGAATAAAGACTCGGCTGCGATGCGTCGTCGAAGATCAACCAGATGTGAGCTTGAGCTTGGTATTGATAAGAGAGATGTGACCGTAAGCTCAGGGTCATCTACGCTGTCGTACATGTTCGAACATATGGCCTTACACTAGCCTTGATGTTAGCTATATTTGACTAGGAAAAAAGTTGAGAACACTATAGGCTTACTGCTGAATTCCATCGTGACTTAGATTCGGCCAGGTTTGAGACTAATGCCATCATGGCACGCATGTGGTGTTCGCGTACTACTGCAGCGACGACAGGATCCATACTCATGCGTAGTAGAAGCTGGACCGCAACAATAGCGGCTGCTGATTGCAGACTTGGCGCGATTCGGCTCAATAGTTGTAAGAATGTCACTAAGGGTGACCAGTTCCGTTCGAGGTACTCTGGTCGAACCTCTGCCGTGCTCTTGAACTTACTAGGCTCTCGGGCATTTATCGGAGCTCCAGCCCTTTCGAGCAAGCCATACAACCGCACATCATTAACAAGGCGTTTCGTTTGGTCCTCACAGAGTTCGGCCAGGTTGATGTACTGCCTCCGTAACTCGGCGTTCTGTTCTATGCAAATCTCATCAAGGATCCAAAGGAAAAGTTCATCTGGGAGGGCTACCCCCTGGGCAATAAAGGTATACGGCAGACCCATTACAAACGCCCGATGTCTCGCGTCCGAATGGGAGAGAAATTTCCAGCGGCCAGCGGCTTTCTTGCGCGGGAAGGCATTTTTGCTGGGGCTAGAAGGGGGTTCTTCTGGGTTGAAGAAGTACCAATGTTTGCGTGATGACGCCTCATCATCCTTCGAACGCTTGAAAGCTCGGCGGAGTTTGTCGCCTTTTCCATCCTCGTCATCCTCGGCAGCGAGAAGGTGGTGAGCAGCCTGCTCGGGCCGCCTTGAATCATTCTCAGCATCCGACTCGTCTGAATTCTCACTATTCTCTTCTGCCTGTGCGATGAGGGTGTCGGCCTTCCTGTAACTCTCTTCAGCCCGCTCAATCTCTCTCGAGTGGCTGATCAAAGCTTTCAGGTCAAATTTGTGCTTCTTGGGCTGCAGCGTCAGGGGTGACCGGTGAATGCCCGAAGCTATTCTCTTAGCCTGAGGCGTAGATAGAATGTTGGGATCGCGCCGGTGAGCGGCGGGACCTGCTCTATAGCCAAGCGCGTTTGTGATAGAACCTAATGAATCATCCGAATCATCCTCCGAGTCATCAGACCCTTTGATCACATCATCGCGACTGAACACCCGTGGGGTCGTCTGTTTTTTTGGCGTTCTAGGGGATGAAAGGAGGTCTCGCAACGACGACAGATCTGACGTTGGTGGTGGCGACGAGGCCAGCTGGCTCTGAGTTTGATGTTGCGGCTGAGGTTGAGGCTGAGGCTGACTCTGAGAATTGGATGGTCCAGCGGATTTAAAAAAACCTCTAATATCTCTATTCTTCCGTGAACTCATCTTGCAAGGGCTAAATGGTATGCTGTTTTTCTTTCCTCAACATGGGATTGCGTATCCTTCCTCTGAATAAAATGGCATCAACAGATGAAGAGGAGCATGAGTAGGTAGTAAATGTAGCGGTGACTTGATTGTGCTGATGAAAATCAGGTGAAACTACATGAAAAGAAGTAGGCTATTCTGTACAGAATATACTGGGTGGCCTCACAGGTCAGAGCTGAATTGCTTGGCACACCTAGGTATCTGTGCCAGGTAGGCTACGTATAGGTAAGTACTTACCTACTACGTACGCATAGGCTAGGTAGTAGGCTGGCGTATAGAGTAGGTAAGACGTGTCTTGACGCGTTGTGTTCTACCCAACAGACATAAGCAAGTATTATACGTTCTTTACAATAAGGCGGCAATAGGTAATGAAACAGTTCTAAATGCATATGCATACGTGGGTAGGTAGGTTTTACCGTTTTTGCAGCACATGGGCAAATAGGTATATGTAGCTTAGCGCAATTTACTGCTTCTTTACTTAGTTTTGCAGAGGAACACCGTCCTTGAAACGGTTTCGATTTCAACGTTTTTCAAAAGAAGCATACGGCTCGACACCCCGTAATTCTTGTGCTATCAGTTTTTGTTTTATTGTTTGATCTACAAATAGCTCATTAGCTTACGACTAGATATTTTCTATATTTGTAGCAATCTAGAGTGATATTGATGCTGTAAAAGGAATACCTAGGTAGACTAATTGTTGAGAGTTCCTATATACACTGTGTCCCATGTATTGAGCTACCTAAACACCGAGCACCAGCCACTGGTCCACAGCTAAGCCACAACATCTGCCACAGTCAGCGATTGCTATCGTCGATATTGTACTGTATACCTAGCTCTTCTGCGTAGGTTGAGTAGATTCACTATCCTCGTTAGAGTTACTACCCCAGATTTCCCCGGCAATTCGTGCATGGATCTCTGCCTTGTGAGCTAACTCCCTTTCTCCCGTGCAATCGCCGAAAACCTCGTCCATTTGTTCCAGAGTCTTGTTCTTAGTTTCGGGTACGAAGAACCAGGTCCAGAAGATGGCTATGAAGCAGAAACTAGCGAAGAAGACGTAAGTACCAAAACCCGTGTTCGCGATCAGTGGCGGCGTAATGAGCCCAACGATGAAGTTGTTGAACCAATTCGACATGGTACCGTACGCAACCCCCTTAGCTCGAACGGATATGGGGAAGATCTCGGAGGGCATGGCCCAGGGGATCGGGCCCCAGGTCGCTGAATAGGTCAACATGAAGAAAAACAAGAAAGCAATGGAGACCCATGCTTTGTCAGCATGGGCCGCCCAGTTGCCCGAGTATAAGCCCACGAGGATGGCAATGATGAAGTGCGAGATGAACATGAATGTAGCACCTCCTAGCAGACATGGTCGCCGACCATATCGATCCAAGCCCCAAAGAGACCAGAAACATGCCACCATTTGGGCAACATTGAGAGCACCCGATAAATTTAGCTGCATGTCGTAATCTTGACCCAAAGAAGCGAAAAGGGTCGGTGAATAGTAAATGAGGGCATTGACGCCGCCAAATTCTGTGGAGTCATTGTTAGCGAATGTGCAAGTAATTCACCCTTCAGAGGGAAAGTTATTTTACGTACGGACGAAGAACATAAGACCAATTGCCACATGGGTTCTCTTCCAAAGTCGTCCTCGAAAGCAATCGATGTAATAGATAAGCTGGAGCTTGATGCGGCTCGACATGCGACCATCGTGTAGCTTAGGATGACGTTCTATGCTGACTTCTTTGCAAAACGTATACTCAGCTCGAATATCCAGCCATTCGTTAAGGACACGGTTATCCGTCGTAGGTAGGGCCCGGAGCTTAGAAAGAACTTGAAGCGCCTCGTCATCGCGTCCCTTCGAAACGAGCCACCGAGGAGAGTATGGAAGGAAGCGGACACCGATACCGAGGAGCAAAGCTGGAGGAATCTATCTTGATGGTTAGTGTCACAAACACATGTAGACGCTCATTCTATTGAAAGAGCTAAGGCGCGATCAGTTACCTGCAGAAGGAATGGGAGTCGAAATGACCATTCGCTTTGAATGTATCGAGTACCATATGTCGTGTAGTACGCGATGACGATGGCAGTTACAATCGATAGCTCCTGGAGTGTAAGAAGCGTGCCGCGGATCTTCGGTGGTGCAATCTCAGAGATGTACAGAGGGCCAACCATCGCGAGCATTCCAATACCGATGCCGCCTATAAAGCGGCCGGCGACGAGGGTGTTGTAGTTCATTGCGCCAGTCTGGAGAGCCGAACCAAACAAAAAAATAAATACAGCAACCAGAATGGAACGCCTCCGTGAAATCTTATCTGCCAGCCATCCTTGGTTCAAAGCGCCGAGGAAAGCACCCAGCTCAAGAATTGCTGTGAGAACTCCCTTGTTAAAGGCCCCTCTTCCAGGTTCAGCAATTTCGGGGAATGCTTCAATAAACTGAGGCATAACCAAAGTTACCGAAATGACTCCTTGATCGTAGCCAAACAAGCCACCCCCGAGGGCTGCGAATGCTGCACATAGAGTGACATATCTGTTGTCAAAGATCCCCATAAATCCTAGATTGATAGAGCGTTAGGCAAAGTTGAATTGTACACCATGAGGAAGACTACAAACCCTCTTTTTCATATGAGCCTCCCGCAGTTTCGATTCTGTGTTGTACAGAATCGGCCCGCGAAGGTGTAGGGATATTTGCTTCAAGAACCCGCTCAATGTGATCTGAGTTCGGTTCCAGACCGACCATTTTAGATTCCATATTGACAATATCAAATCAGTGAGTTTCTAGGCCGCCTAAATTTTCTAGTGAAGAATGAGGTAGATTTTGAGAGGGATCTAGTAACTCCATCTAGCAGAACGAGGCTGGGTCTAGACTACACTTATAACTATACCATAGAACACAGTCTAGTGATTTGAGGGGGAAATCTGGGGTAACTCTGGGGTAACTCCGGGGTACAGGCGGTGAAAAGAACTCGCAGTCAGTTAAGAGAATTACAGTAAGCACATACGTAGGTATTCTAGCCTTGTAATGGGCCTGTACTATATTTCCGAGGCATCTGGGAAGGGTATGATCTCTTCGGACTATAATTCCAGACGCTACGTGTGCCAAGTACTCTCTTTACCTACTTTACAAATCTAAGCGGATTGGCACTAGTGCCAGAGAAGTCATCGTTTTTGGTAGAAATTGTTCTAGGCTCTCTGCCAACTTTAAGGGGCCCAAGATTAAGATGATAAGCAATGATGATCTATCCAAGGCACCGCATATGATGCCCCCCTGATGAACCTCACATTAGTCTAGACTCACCCATTTTTAACAGTTACAGCATCATGAAAATGTGAGGGTGGATGGAAGCTTAACTTGCTTATAAAAAATGTCCCGATAGCGATAGAACATCACTATTGGTCCAGCCCCAGTGTTATCTCATGTTCTCCTTGATCGTAGACAGGGGCAATAGCTATACCTACGAATCAGTTCTTAGAAGCTGTCGTAGCGATTAGTAAAGCAGGCTGTCTTCTTGAACTCCATGAGCACTTATCAATCCGGATTCCCAAGTTTAACCTTATAAAATTCTGTCAATTTTCAAGATATCCATTAGGAAAAGGAGAGAAAGTAATGAATGCACAGTCGTCCATCCTCCCCTTATTTCAATAATATTTTATTTGAGATCCCACCTCTAGATAAAGTTTCCCTTCGAATCAGCAGCAGAATCCATCAACATCAAACGACCAGCATGAATACCACCAGTTATAAGCATGTCATCACCTGTGTGGTAGGCGCTCGCGTTCGAGAGCAGGTATACTACAGGTACCTTGAGATCTGTGCGATCTCCCATCCGACGCATTGGGGGCTCAGTGTTCATGATCTCCCCAAGCCATGGCATGCGGTTGCATAAGTCGAGGGTCATATCAGTCATCATATATCTAATACGATGTCAGGGGCTTGTTGAAAAATAAGCGGAGACTAGGCACTACTAACCCGGGGGAGATACTGTTCACGCGGATGCCTTTCCCTGCTAGCTCGACTCCAAGAGCCTTCGCAAGTGAAAGTACAGCTCCTTTGCTAGCACAGTAGTCGCTCGTGCATTGGCCTTTGCTCGCCACATAGGCAGCTATCGAGGCAATCAAGACGATAGAGCCTCCACGAGGATTGAAGTCTGTAGGTTCCTGGCGATCCATCTGAGCTGCTGCTAGCTGGGCAGCATAATATGTACCTAAAACATTAATATTCATGCACCGAGCGACGGATTCTGGATCGCGTTCAAGGAATGGCTGGTCCGGGCAGATGCCCGCTGCCGTGATGCTATGAATGAATATGAGTATGTATGTCCTAGCGATATATCGCCGGAACAGGAATCCGACAGTGCAACTCACAGGCCATCTATCCGGCCGAAGTCTTTAACCACTTGATCGAAAGCTCCCTTGAGTTCAGCATACTTGGTAACATCTGCCCTTACCAAGCGTCCGAGTTAGCTTCGAACAGATTTACGACGCCAAATACCTGACATCAAGCCTGGCTGGCATTAAATCCCCAAACTTACTTGTAGTACCCTAGTTTGACTGGGAACTCTTTCTGAAACTTGTAGAAATGCTCGTGAGGGCCATCGGCAGCGTCAAGGACGGCAACGTTGCCGCCGCTTTCAGCGACGGCGAGGGTAAAAGCCAAACCTAGGCCACGAGCACCACCAGTGATAACCACTGTGCGCCCCTTGAGAGACAGAAGATCCTGGACTGAGTGGTCCAAGTATCGGTCAGGGCTCGGCTTTGGTGGCTGTGACATGGCTGCTTGCGTGGCGTGATGTGTTGACTGCGGAATGGCCCGTAGAACTGAGGAAGAACAATGAAGTAGGCAATGACGAAGACTTGAACTAGGGTCGACTGACGAAAGCGCGGGGGAGGGCAGGATTAGTAGCTATATCCAACGTGGGTTCTCCAGATCTCACGATTCCCCGGAGTTTACTAGTAAACCTCAGGTTTATTGCTTTACTATGGTTGGAAGTCAACAATGTTTTACACTAGCGAATCCTTACTAAAAAGGAAACCTTAATCCGTGCGGGGTATAGCCTAGAGGGAATAGGAATCTTGATCCGGCCGCGAACACAGACGAGGGAGGGGTAAACTAGTGTTCATCGTTCGGAATTGTGCACCGAAATGGAGTCCCGACGATCGGCGGTCGCCCCGGAATCCATGCCCAACTACCGGCGACGATGATAGTCCTGTTTCCGCCATCATGGCTTGGCGTTCTAGGGAAAGAGAGCAGTTGGCTCTAACCAAAGACCAATTTGGTGAAATCGTAATGGAATAATGTCGTAATTAAACACCAGATGATGCCCACGCAACTCAAGGGTAGAAATCCCCGTAGAGGACGCTTCGTCATACATGGAATTATATGCAGTGTGTAAATAATTATCATGCCAGCTAGTACAGAAACAATTTCACACGCCGTTGTCAACGGCGACGCGAACGTCAAAGACACTCCCAAAAGTCAGGATATCAAGGGTTGGAGAGACAAGCTAGACCAGGATGATCTAGCCGTTCTAGCGTTGCGAAACTTCATATTCGATATCTGCAACCAAAACGGCGGTGGCCATGGAGGCTCAGCTGTTGGAATGGCTGCCTTGGGCGTCGCACTATACAAGTACGTGATGCGCTTCAATCCCTCTAATCCGGAGTGGTTCGACCGAGACCGCTTCGTCCTGTCGAATGGCCATGCTGCCATGTTTCTCTATGCGATGAACCACCTCACCGGATTCGATGACTGGACCATGGAAGAAATCCGGGGTTACGGGTCCGCGAAAACCGACGGATACGAAACCCTCTGCCATGCCCATCCGGAGCGAGAGCTTCCCGGAATCGAGGTCACCACCGGTCCTCTTGGCCAGGGCATTGCTAACGCTGTTGGTCTCGCCATTGCCTCCAAGAATCTCGCAGCACGTTACAACCGCCCTGGATTTGACTTGGTGCAATCACGTGTGTATTGCATGACAGGCGACGGGTGTCTCATGGAAGGGGTAGCTCTCGAAGCTGTTTCTCTTGCTGGAAGCTTAGGCCTTGATAATCTTGTGTTGATATATGACAACAACCAAGTGACTTGTGATGGGCCACTCGACTGGATTAATACAGAGGATGTAAACGCGAAGATGAGAGCGACGGGTTGGCATGTGCTCGAAATTGATGACGCCTGCTACGATGTTGGTGCTATCGTGTCGACTCTGAGTTACGCCAAGACGCTGAAAGGCAAACCGATCTTCATCAACGCTCGAACCATCATCGGGATTGGTACCTCTGTTGCCGGAACATACGTGGCTCACCATGGCGCGTTTGATGAGAAAAGTATTGCCCGTTCGAAGCAGCTAGCCGGACAAGATCCCTCAGTCACTCATGTTATCCGCCCTGACTCACTACACTACTTCCGAAAGTGCAAAACTCAAGGGGAGCAACTCCAGTCAGACTGGGACAAACTGGCTCACCAGTACGAAACCGCACATCCTGAACTGGCCGCCGACTTTGCCAAGACTATCAAGGGTGACTACGGCACCAAGTGGCTGGATATTCTCACAAACATAGACAGCGCCCAGTTTCACGGGAAAGCGACGCGCGAAGCAAACGGGACTTTGATCGAGAAGATATGGCCAGCGTATCCAGCTCTATGTGGAGGCGGAGCTGATCTAGTGAACTCCAACAAAGTCTCATACACAGACTCCGATGTCTTCCATCCAACAGTCAGCTATGCAGGCCGTTACATTCGCTACGGGATCCGGGAACATGCCATGGCTGCCATCTCCAACGGACTCGCTGCCTACAACCCCGGCACGTTTATCCCCATTACGGCGACATTTTTGATGTTCTACTTATACGTAAGCCGACAACGTGGATTTGAGACAAGTCCTTGTGCTAACGTAGCGTATATAGGCTGCCCCTGGCGTACGTATGGGAGCGCTCAGCCACTTGCCCGTCATTCACTTTGCGACCCACGACTCCTTCGCCGAGGGCCAGAACGGTCCCACCCACCAACCGGTCGAGGTCGACTCCCTCTACCGCGCCATGCCGAACCTCACATACATCCGGCCCTGCGACGGCGAAGAGGTCATCGGGGCCTGGATGCTCGCGCTGGGCAAGAAGACGGGGCCCACGCTACTGTCGCTAGGGCGCGACGCCGTTACTCCGATGAGGGCCACGGACCGCTACAAGGTGGCAAAGGGAGCCTATGTGATCCAAGACGTCCCCGGCGCGAAACTGACCCTCGCCAGCTGCGGCACGAACCTGCACTACGCCGCGGCTGCCGCGGACGCCCTGACCGCGGACGGCACGCCCACCCGCGTCGTGAGCTGCCCGAGTTTCGAGCACTTCGACAGGCAAGACGTCGCCTACCAGGAGAGCGTGTTCCCGCGTGACGGGACGCCGATTGTCAGCGTTGAGGAGTATATTGCTACGACATGGGCTAGATACGTGACTGCTAGCATCGGCATGACTGGCTATGGGTTTTCGGCATCGAATGCTAGTAATTATGATCGCTTTGGGCTTGACGACAAGGGGATATTGAGAAGGGTGCGCCAATACCTTAAGGACCTTGAAGGGAAGGATGCTCGGAGAGCTGGATGGCGCTCGATTTAAGTATACGATACAGATTTAATGATCTGATTAGTTTCCAACGTATGATCCTCTCGGATTTATATTCGGAGGGTAGAGTTAAGAGTGGAAAGAATAACAACTCTTCTAGAGAACTAGAAGGGATGCCAAGCAATGAGAAAAGGGGTAATTTCGCAATAATAACTAGGAGATTGCCACTTTGCAGTTTTAGAGAGGTAGTATACTTAGATTGACTATTGACTAGATATATAGAGAATTTATTAACTGTCACGCTGATTTCTTCCCTTGTTTCTATCTTAGATTAGATTTCTCGCCGTGACTTCTTTGGAGGTAGACATTCATGCTGAATTGAGGCATTTTGATGTGAACATTTTGAGTGAGGTAGTGATACACATGTTAACATAATTGATTTGTAAATAGCGAATCAGGGATGACTCTGGGGGATCCCGGAGTTAACTACGGCCTTGATTACCACTGCGCCGCTGTCATCCTTTGTCTTTCCAGCAGTTTTCATCGCCGCGTCAACTGAGTCAATGCCATGGAAGCGATGAGTGATGAGTTTTCGAATGTCGGGAAGCTTTCTACCATCAATCGCTGCTCCAGTAACCGATGCCGTCGCGATCTCAATTGCACGCGGATACGTATGGGCATATCGCCAGCTGGGGATCAAACTGATTTCATTTTTCATCATCTCGGATACTGGTAGAATATGATTAGGAACCCCTAGACCGATTAGAATGACTGCGCCTCCAGGTTTGGTTGCCTAGTTATATGGTAAGCTGATATGCTCCTCCTAAGAATAAATCAAAAAGATAAGTGTTTACTCACATAAATAGATGCTTGGATACACGACTCTACCCCTGTGCACTCGAATGTAGCATCTAGTTTACCTACAAGCTTACCATCGACCCAAACCGTAGAGGCAATTTCCTCTGCTGTATCTTTTGCAATGCTTAATTTCTCTTCTGTTGTAGCACCCCTCCTCGGCTTTACAGCGTATGTCACGGCTGCGTAGCCGTTGGACTGTGCAAACTGGAGGCGGTCTTTGTCAATATCAGCCATGACGACTCTAGAGAACCCAGCCGCCTGGGCCGCGATCGAGCATAGCAGCCCGACAGCACCGGCGCCAAACACCAAACAAGTGCCCAAGTTATTTTGAGGAGGCTCTGGCAACCGCCGCACAGCCTGGACAGCAACCGACAGCGGCTCCAATAGGGCTCCCGTCTCATAGTCTAGGGCAGGGGGGAGTTTATGTACCCAGTTTGCAGGGTGATTGATGCGTTCCTGGAGAGTGCCCTGATAGTGAGGGAACTTGGAGCCGGAGCTGCGAAACCTGAGTTCGGGGCAAATGTTGTAGCGTTGGTTTTGGCAGTTGCTACAGTCGCCGCAGGGGACGCCTACTTCTAGCGCCACCGAATCGCCGACTTTGAGGGACGGGTGAGTCGCAGATATGTTAGTCCCGAGGCTAGTTATCTCGCCAGACGACTCGTGCCCTAAACATAGCGGCTCGCGCACGAGGATGTCGCCATTGGCGAAGTGGGAGTAATAATGGAGGTCAGAACCGCACAATGTAGTTGAGCGGACGGCGACTTGGATCTCATCAGGGGCCAGTGGTGCTAAAGATCTCGTTTCAGTTTTTAGGTCTTTGGCTCCGTGTAAGTATTGGCCCTTGCTCTCTTGCGAGTAGGCTTGGCTCGGCGCTGACGCTTCGGATGGCATGGCGATATGCTGGAGCACGCGCCTGGACAGTCACCAATCGCCCGCGCTTCAGGCACACAGTCTAGCATCTTTTAATAAGGTGCGCAATGCAAATTCCTAGGATTAGGTCGCACGTTGTCGGGAAATGCTAGGGCACCACCATCTTTCCTAATTCCGAGGTGTGGGCTTGGCGTGTAAATCCGGAGCCGGGATTGGTATCCGAAGCCTCTATCTGCATACGCTACAGTCTGGATCCCTTTGCATCCATGGCAAGAACTCAGAAGCCAATAGAGTTAGAGCCGTAGTAGGAGGTCGGAGTAGAGCTTAGGGAGAGCTTTCAAAACTGGCGTTCTCTCCTTGCACCATGTCATTCAGCTTCGTGGTCAAGCTCTAGATAGTCATTGCTAAATTCTGTCAGATGAATATGGAGTAGCAAAATGCCTGGATACGCAAATGAACTCAACGCCATCATCGTTGGCGCTGGGCCGGCGGGCATTGCCATGGCCTACCGCCTCAAGCATGACCTCGGCTTCGAGGACTTCACCATCTACGAAAAGCTGGACGGTGTCGGAGGCACATGGAGGACCAATACCTACCCCGGATGGTAAGTCTTCTGCGCTTTCTAATGCTTGTGAGCTAGCTGGTTTCTAATAGACTATAGTGGCTGTGACCTGAAGTCGGTTCTGTACTCCTTCAGTTTCAACCTGAACCCAAACTGGACCAAGGAGCTTTGCGACCAGCCAGAGATCCTCCAATGTAAGTTATAGTCTACTCCATAACCGATTATATCTTCGTTCAGTACTGACAGTATCGCGATCACCCTAGATATGGAGGACACGGTCGACAAGTTCGATCTACGCAAACATGTGCACTCTTCAGTTGAATGCAAGGGCGCCGTCTGGAACAGCGCTATAGAAAAATGGGAGGTTAACCTGAAAGACTCAAAGACAGGAATCGAGTATACACGGGCCGCTTCAGTCTTTGTCTCCGCCGTCGGGGCGATTTCCTTCCCACGCGACGTTAAATTCCCCGGCATGGAAAATTTCAAGGGCGCTATGTTTCACACGGCTCGTTGGGACCACAGCGTCCCGTACAAGAACAAACGAGTCGCGGTTATCGGGAGCGGATGCAGTGCCGCTCAAGTCGTGCCGGCTGCAGCCAAGCAAGCCGCCTCAGTCACGCAGTACGCACGAAGCGGACAGTGGTTCCACGACCGGCCAAATCACGACTACACGGCAGTGAACAAGGCTATGTTCCGCTATCTGCCGTTTTATCAACGTCTATTGCGCCTCAAGATATTTCTAGACGCAGATGACGAGACCGCCACCTACTTCCCTACGCCTCGCGGCCTCAGAGAGCGGCGCGCCAAAGAAGAGGAATCCAAACAGTATGTCCGCTCGAAGGCGCCCGAAAAGTACTGGGACAGCATCATCCCAGATTTCCCCCTGGGCTGCAAGCGGCGCATCTTCGACCCGGGCTACCTCGACAGTCTGAATAACAAGAACGTCCGCTTGATTCCCGAGGGGATCAAAGAGATCACGGAGACGGGGATCGTGAGCACGTCGGGGAAACGAGACGACTTCGACATCATCGTGTTAGCGACGGGATTCCAGGTCTCGCAGTTCCTGACCCCGATGCACATCGTCGGCGCCACGGGCAAGGCACTCCACGACCAATGGGCCGAGTGCCGGGGCGCGCAGGCGTACCTGGGCACGCATGTGCACAACTTTCCCAACCTCGCGATCCTCTTCGGCCCCAACACCTTCCCAGCCAACAACTCGGCTCTATTCGCGTGTGAGACGCAGGTCGACTATGCCGTCAAGTCCCTATTCGTGCCCCTTCTGGACAAGAGGGCAAAGGTGATCGAAGTCCGGCAGGCCGCCGAGGATCGCGAGACAAACGCCATCCATACCGAGCTGACCAACACCGTCTTCGCCGGAGACTGCTCCAACTGGTACATTGGAGATTACGGCCGGAATGCCGCGTCCTGGCCTGGTCTCGCTCGAGCTTTCTGGTTTAGGACGTACTTCCCCGATTGGTCTGCTTTTAACATGAGCGGTGGAAGTAGCTGGTGGCCGGTCTACGCGGTAAAGCGGATGGTTACTAACAATGTTACCCCTATCACAATCTTCCTACTCCTTGTTTCCGTCTACGGCCTTCAACATAGCGAGATTGCCGCAGTACGAGGATCAATATTGTTACAAACGTTAGGGCATTATTTGGGAACGGCTTAAGCCTCTAGGGCTAGGAGAATTTGACTATTTACTATCGAATGTTGAGGAATATCATATTAGCATATGGGCTGCCAATGGCGAAATTGAATTCGTTGCAAAGCAAATCGTCTGTTGTGCATGACCTAGGTAATACTTCCATACGCTCGCCATGGTGATATTTTGTGTATTGCCATCGTAAATTGTCGTAAATGTCATTGTAACACACAGGCCGATTACAAGTGAGTAATAAGGTAGAAGCAAGTACTGTCGCGTATGCCTACTTCCTAGCTGTAGCAGTTGAATGTGGCGTGAACCTCAGGATAGACTAAGACCTGGATAGTCTCATACCAATCTCAAGAATAATGGGTATCTCACTTTGTATTAACGTGAGACGCATGTTCGGGTATCTGATTGAAAGAAAGCTATCGCGTTTTCGGCGTACACACTTGTGCGAATATGTAACTGATACAGACTAATATTATACTATAGCTATAAGGTTGTTACACATCTAGGCAATGTCTGTTTTAGGCCGCTTCTAAAAACAGCTTACTAGTCTAGACAGCCTATAGCTAATGTAACATATAAATCTGAAACTAAAGAAGAAGAAATATTAGTAAGTACTTCTTGTTGTGTCTTGCATGTGCTTTTAGTGTGTCGATCTCCAAGACAGAGGCACGCAAGCTAGGCTGGTAGGATCGAAAGGTGCTGCACCCAACGTTGTGTTAGATTTTTTTTTGTTTGCAACTACTCTGAGAGGGCCGTCTGTACCAAGAAGTCGTCGCGTGCTGTACTGCATCCTAACCTTTCCTAGTTGCGGAGATGTTTATTTGGGCCCATCGGATCCCAAATCCCGACTCCACGTGTCAGAGCGATGATGATATGCAGAATGGACTACTCCGATGGCATATTGGAGCGCAAAAACAAACCGACTATGATGCTAAAGAGAAATGAGCTCGGAAATGGCTCTGAGGCTTAGGAAAGTACGTCGATACATTAGCGCTACGGTGTCGCTGTGAAATCTTCGCGTTTATAGTGCTCCGTAGTTATTTCTAGTACCTAATTGAGGATTATCTGAGGAATTAACTGCGTTGCTTGCCACTTCTGCTATCGCTATTATATATTTCCTTCGTTAGCGAAATTTCTATCGGTATCCCTATTCTTAATTCAACGTAACAAGGCAATATGGGGTCGCTCCAGGACAGCAGGAGTGAAAGATATCACCAAAACGCCATCTCTCAGGTGAGTATCATGTTGCAATAGGAGCAAAAGACCTAGATGATAAATGCTAACGAACGATCTTCTGAGACTGCAGCTGAAAGACCCTAAGCTGTTCATTCAAGATGCATTTATCGACGGACAGTGGGTTTCTAGGGACAAGAAGTTCGATGTCTATGGTTAGAATGGCAACCAGAGATATGCCGATGTCTAAGCTAACATTGCCTCTTAGAGCCTGCAACTGCTACTGTCTTAGGGCAGGTAGCCGACTGCGGACTCGACGACTTCCAAAAGGCAATCCAGAGCGCATACGAAGAGCAGCCTAAGTTTTACGAAAGCACAACGGGTACCAGTAGAGGTGCCATGTTAAGGAAATGGCACGATTTAATAATGGCAAATGCCGAAGACAGTTTGTGCACCCACGTTGTCTACCACCAAATTCTTAGAACTCGAACTAGCCGTATCTAACTCGTGAGGTTAGTTGCCATCATCATGTCCCTCGAAAACGGCAAGACTTTTGCCGAAGCGAAGGGCGAGGTGGTCTACGCCGCGAGCTTCATATCCTGGTTTGCCGAAGAAGCTACTCGATCATATGGCGTCACGATCCCATCCTCGACGCCGGACACAATGCTGATGACGGTCCGTGAGCCCGTAGGCGTGTGTGGCATAATCACGCCCTGGAACTTCCCGGCGGCCATGATCACGAGGAAGGTCGGGCCAGCCCTGGCTGCCGGCTGCGCCGTCGTCATCAAGCCCCCCAGCGAAACTCCATTTACCTGCCTGGCACTCACAAGACTTGCCGTAGAAGCCGGCCTGCCTCCGGCGGTGATCCAGGTTTGCCCGACAAAGGATCGGAAGGCCGCAACAGAGCTCGCCACAAACCCTCTCGTTAAGAAAATCAGTTTCACGGGCTCTACGGGCGTCGGTAAGATGCTAGCCAACCTGTGCACGGGGACGTTGAAGAAGGTGAGCCTCGAGCTCGGCGGCAACGCGCCGTTCATCGTCTTTGACGATGCCGACGTCGATCTTGCAGTGGAGGGGGCTATGTTCTGCAAGTTTCGTTGCTCCGGCCAAACGTGTGTCTGGTAAGTAACCCTCATACGTACATATCCCATATACGTCCTTATTATCCTCTGTTAGATGGAGTTCAGTCGCTAAGAATGCGGCTGTGATAGTGCAAACCGGATATATGTCCAGAAGGGAATTGCCAAGGCATTTATAGCGAAACTGGTAGAAAAAGTATCAGCCTTGAAGACCGGGCCAGGGCTGGACGGCGCCACGACACAGGGACCTCTGGTCAACAAGGCGGCCGTAGAGAAGGTCCACGAGCATGTGACGGACGCGGTCTCGAAGAACGCCAAGATCGAGGTTGGCGGAAAGCGATCTACCCTACCGGGATTCTACTATGAGCCCACCGTCATCTCCGGCGTCACGCCCGACATGATAGTCAGCCGCGAGGAGACGTTTGGCCCTCTTGCGCCGGTGTTCGAGTTCGAGACGGAGCAGGAAGCCGTCGCCCTAGCTAATGACTCGGAATTCGGACTAGCTGGGTATTTTTTCTCGCGCGATGTTGGTCGCATCATGCGTGTTGCAGGCAAGTTGCAGGTTGGTATGGTAGGAGCCAACACTGGTAAGATCAGCGCCGCAGAGGCCCCCTTCGGTGGAGTTAAAGAAAGTGGTTACGGCAAAGAGGGTTCTCTCTACGGATTGGCTGAGTATCAGAACACCAAGAGTATCACGATTGGGAATATTCGGCACGGCGCATGAGGCTCTGAAAGGAGTTTACACGCTGCAATCACATATTCTTCTCCACGTTAGACCCGCTACGTCTGTCAATCTGTTAGTCTAGAATAATATTCCTACGGCTCTGGTATCACAAGTGACAGAACACCGGTGTGGGGGTCTCGGGAATGTAGTCAGGACGGAAAATAGATCCCGATAACGGCGCACTTGATAAAGAATCGTCTCCTAGGCATGACTGCGTTCACTAACCAGTCTAGGACGATCTTCTTTTCCTCTTCCTTGACATACAGATGGCTATTCGATTGCATAAGATTGCATCGATTCCAGGAGATGGAATCGGCACCGAAATAATCCAGCCGACGGTACGGGTGCTTAGAGAGATAGAGAAGTGCCTAGGTACATTTAAGCTGGAATTTACGACGTTTAACTGGGGATCAGAGCGATACAAAGAAATTGGCGCGTATATACCGCAAGACGGGCTGGAGATTATCAAGGCATTCGACGCCATCTTGTTCGGAGCAGTTGGGTCACCAGGTAAGTTGCCCGCAGAACATTAGAAATTCGACTTGCTAGGTGGCTGTAGTGTAGCCAGAGCCGTTGACATGTGTTGACTGAGTCGACTAGATGTGCCGGATCATGTCTCTCTCTGGGGGTTGATATTACCCCTTCGGAAGAACGTGCGTACACCCCAGCAAGGTGCGATAGTTCATAGGAGGTCACTAACCTCGCTACCAGCTAGACCAATACGTGAACGTTCGACCTATCCGATTACTCCCCGGCTTGAGCTCCCCCCTCAAGGACCTTCAGGACGGAGCATTGGATTGGGTCATGATACGTGAAAACAGCGAGGGAGAGTACGCGGGGCAGGGCGGAACAACACACGACGACACGCCACTCGCCGTCGCGACCGACGTGGCCGTCTTCACGAGGGCGGGCATCGAGCGCACGATGCGCTTCGCCTTCGAGACCGCGGCATCGCGGCCGCGGCGCAAACTCACCATGGTGACCAAGAGCAACGCGCAGCGGCACGGCATGGTGCTCTGGGACAAGGTCTTCCACGAGCTCGCGCCGCAGTACCCGCAGGTCGAGGCGGACCAGATGCTGGTGGACGCCATGACGGTCCGGATGGTGCTGCGGCCGCAGAGCCTGGACACCATCGTGGCGACCAACCTCCACGGCGACATCCTGTCGGACCTGGCGGCGGCGCTCGCGGGGAGCATCGGGGTGGCCCCGTCGAGCAGCCTGAACCCGACGAGGAGATGCCCGAGCCTGTTCGAGCCGATCCACGGCAGCGCGCCCGACATCGCGGGCAAGGGGGTTGCGAACCCGGTCGCTGCGTTCTGGAGCGCGGCGGAGATGATGAGATGGCTGGGGGAGGCCGAAGCTGCGGATTGTCTCATGGACGCGATTCACGCGGTTTTGGCGAAGGGGGTGAAAACTAGGGACCTCGGCGGAGACGCGAACACAGAAGACGTGACGCGTGCTATGATAGATGCTATCAGAGAAAACTTGTAGTTCTTACCTAGCACAGTATGTCCTACGATGCTGCTTCCCAGAGGCGCCACTTTCTAGTCTGGGTAGGTATTTTGATACGTGTAATATTGTTGTGTTTCGATCCAAGGCAACAACCTATTTGAATATATTCTGCCTCGTGCCTACTTCCTCTAAAATTTACATCTTTAGCTATTTTTAGCACTTTTAACCTGTTTTATATAATTGCTTTCTTTAGTCGTTTAATAATTTAAACAATACTATAGCTATTTATTTATATCTTGATTTAATTAAGTATTTATTGATTTTATTACTTATGTATTTTTTTTAATAATATATAAGCTATTATTTTAACAATAATTTCAAAAATATTAAAACTATTAACAATTTAGCTTTTTGTTGTTTTTTTTATTATTTTATACGTTTATATAATTACTTAAATATTTATTTAAGTATTACTTACTTTTTTTTAAAACATAAAATAATAAAGTATTTAAATATTTAAACTTTTTTTTTTTTTTTTTTTTGCATACTTGTTTTAGTACTTTTATTTTTTTTTTATTTTTTTTTTAAAACATTTATTTTTTTTTATTTATTAAATATTTTAATTAAGCATTTTCAGCTTTATTTTTTTTACTATTTCATAATATATAAATTTTTTTTTTTTTTTTTTTTTTTCGTTTTTTTTTTTTTTCTTCTTTGTATATTTTATATATTAACATTAATAAAGCCGTTTTATTACAATATTTATTACTAATTACAAATTTTAATACTATATATATTTGTTAATATTATAAAAAGTAAAATTTTTACACACTATTTTGCAGTAAACATTTTATTAGTTTGCATTTTACTGCTTAAAGTTAAAGACTTAACTGTTTTTAAAGGTACCTTTAACGCAACAGTTACAATATTGCATACAAATGTTGAAATGTTAATATGGAAGCTTCTAGAACTAGAAGTTCTAATATTTAAAACTAGAATCCCTTATACTATGTTTGCCCCACAGAGCAGAAACTTTCACATAAGCTTCATTTAACGAAGTTTAAACGAAATAACTGTTTATAGCTAGTTTTATAACATTTACTATATAATTAAAAGCGTAAAAATTTTAATACAAATAATATAACTAAATAAATATTATTTATATTAATATTTTTATTTAAAATGTTTTTTAAATAAAAAAAAGTAAATATTATTTAAAAAGTTATTATTAATAAAAACAAATAACTATAATATATAAAAATAATAAAAAAATAAATAATAATAATTAACGTTTATATTAAATAATAAATAATAATTATATTATTTAATATTATATATATAAATGTTATATTATTTTTAAAAAATATATTTAATAATATCAATAAAATTAACTTTTTTTTTACTTTTTTAAAACTAGTTTTTTATAATAAAAAAAATTTAAAGCTAATTAAAATCAATTATTGATTTTAGTTTTAATATTATCAATTTAAAACTATAGCTATTTTTTAATTTTAAAAAACAAATAATTTTAATTATTTTATAAAATAAACTTTTTAATATATTAATTTTAAGTTATAGCTACTATATTATTTATTTTTAACATATATTTAACTATAAAGCAAATAAAAATATTTACAAATTTTTTTTAACTAGATATATAAATATATTAATATTAATGTTTTAAAATTTAAAAAAAATAAAAAGTTTTATTTATTAATACAAGCTGTTTCTGCTATAGTTTATATAGCTACGTTTTAAAAATATAAGCTAAAACTATTGTTTAACTTTTAAAAATACTTAAAAAAAAAAAAAAAAAGCTAACTTTGTTTATTAAAAAGCTTTTTAAGTAAATTTTTATAAATATTAGCGTATAAGTTATATACTTTATAACTATTAAAAAAAAAATAAAGCTTTAAAAAAAAAAAAAGCTAACTTGTTTTTTAATTATAAATATAAATTATAATTATAAAAGTTTTTATTAATTTAATTATTAATATAATTTTTTTATAAATTATATTTTTTTTATAATAATAAAACTATTTATAAACAAATTTTTTAACTAATTTAATACTATATATTTTTTAACTAGTTTTAGTTATAACAAAGTTTATATAATATAAATTTATAATTAAATTAATTATTTTAAATTGCTTTTATTTAAATATAATATTTTATATAAAATAAATTAAATCAAAAAAAATAAGCTAGCTTATTTAATTTTATATTTAATATTTATAAACATTTAAAATAACAATTAAAACAACTATAGTTAATACTAACTTATAACTTTTAGTTAACTATATTTATAAAGTATAAATTTTGCTTTACTTTTTAAAATAGCGCAAATTTATATAATATTATATTTATTAATAATTAATCGCAAAATATATTTATTATTTTAATTAGCAATAATTTATAAAGCGTTTATATATAAAAAAAAGCTTTTAGTTTAAATAAATAATAAAACTACATTATTTAGTTTTTTTATAATTTTAAAAAAATAAAACAGTTTATATTATAACTTTTAAAAAAAACATATAATAAAATAATTAAAATAATTATAAAATCAATAGTTTTATTTTATTAATAACTTTATAAAACAATTAATTTATTATATAAATTTTAAACTGCTTTTTTTTTTATAAATTATTAGCTATAAAGTTTAAAAGTTGTAAAAAATAACAAATATATTAACTTAAATATAAAGTTTTATATAAAACAGCAAATTTAATTAAACTAGATTTTATATTTAAAAACTAATTAAAAAAACATTTTAAAAAAAACGCTTAAAAATATAAATAATAATTTATAACTAAAACTTTTTAGTAGTTAATATATATATTTTATTTTGCTACAATATATAAACTTTGCTATAATAATTTGTATTTTTAAGTTAAACTTTGCTAAATGTTGATTTAGCTAAATTAATAAATATATAAATGCTGTTATTAATTTAAAAACTTTTTTTAGCTATATATCAATTTACTTTAAAAGTTAAATTTAAAATATTATAAAAAATAAAGCGCTTAAAATAATACTATAAATTATATAAAAGCTAAAAACTGCTAAACTATTTTAAAATAAAAGCTTTGTTAAAGTTTTAGCAAAAAATTGTTATTAAATATTAATAGCTAGTTATAACAAGTTAGCTTAAATTTAGTAACTTTATTTCTTAAAGTTTAAACTAAAAGCTTTAAATAGTTGTTATAATAGCTTTTATTTAATATATTGCCGAATATATATACTTTATTTTTTATTTCTTTTAGCTTAAAAAATTTAAATTTTTTTTTTTTTTTATTCATTATATTTTTAAAAAGTACTTTTAGTTTTTTACTTATAGCTTACTATTTTTTATAATGCTAAATAATCTAGTTTACTAAAATAATAGCCATGTTGTAATTAAGCTTATTAAAAAAATTGAAATAATAGCGATTTAGCAAAACAAAATATTGTTTATATTATAAAAAAACCTACTTTATATCCCGTTAAAGCTGCTCTTTTGAATAATAATATAATATATTTCATATTATTTACTAAACCAAATGTACTATAATACAGCATATACTAAAAAGTGTTAAAGCATTTACAAACTTATATATATAGCGATTATAAATATATAAATTTTATCTTTTTTATATTTATTCTTTATATTAATTAAACTAACTATATATAATAGCTTTATTGTAATATTTGCGCGCTAGCTAACAAAGTTAAGCAATAAAACATTAGCTAGTAAAAGTCGATCTATATTTACAGCTTTTTCGATTTTTGCAAAGCTTGCTAAAAAACTTTACGGTCGTTTACACAGCTGCAAAATTGTAATAAGTCAACTTTTTGAATAACTAGCGCTAATATAATCTTTAATGTTAAAATAAGACATATATTTTACAGAAAATGCTTAAGTTCACATTAAAATATTGATTACTAAATATGCTAATATTGCTACAAGCAATTATATAAAAAAAAAAACTGTAAAATTAATTACTGCTATTTTATATTATATAATTAAGCTACTATAAAAAGTCAAGTAATCTAGTTTTATCGATATAATATCGATTTAAATTAATAAAGCTTTAATTGATTAATTTTTATTTAGTTTTAGCTACACTTTTATCTATAGCTATGTTTAGTTGATTTAACTAAATAACTCCAGCTAACATAGCTCAAAAATGAATCTTATACTACTTAAAAATTCCATTTTATTACTGCTTACTCAATTTATTTAATAGTTTTAAAATCAGACACCGCTTGCTTAATTAATTACCATTTTTACAAAATACCGCTTTTTAAATTTGTTACTACTTGCTTTATTAAAAAATAAAATATAAATCAATTAATCAAACAACTAGCTATAAAATATTTACTTTAAAAAACATATATTTATTTATACATTAATATAATAATAAAACTACTGTTTATACAAATAGTTAAAACTATACTTAAAAAAAATTAAAAAATAAAAAAAGTAAAAAAATTAAAGTTAACTTAGTTATATTTTTAAACTTTTAAAATATAGCTAAATAAAATACTACAAATCTATTTTTAAGCTGTATTAACAAATTAACTAGCTTTTTTAACTAGAGCACTTGTATATATAGCGTATTTGCTGCATATTTAGCAATAGCAAATACCTAAAACTATATAAAGCAGCCCAACAGTTTTAATTAATATATTTTTATTGCAACTACTACAACTTAGTACTTTGTGGCCAATTATATAGAAACTTTTATACTGCAAATGCAAACATTTCTGCTATAAAAAACTGCAGGAAACTTTCAAATGTTACAAAACTTAATAATATAAATAATTTCTGCAGCTTAGCCCTTATACTTAGTACAAACAAGCAAATTAATAATACTTTTAACTTTACTAATATAATTTAAAATAAATTTATTTTTTAATATATTATGCTTTGTTATAACATATTATAAAAAAATAAAACAAAACTAATAAATATAATAAAATCTTATTTAGTTAAACAATTAAACAGTATTAGCTTTTTAACATTTTAATATTTGTAAGCTTTAACTAGCTTAATTGTAAAATATATATTATACACTTTTTTTTACTTGAATTATATAACATATATTTAAAGCATTATTTAGCTTATTAAGTCTTTTGTTTAAAACTTAGATCACTTTTTCAAAAGCTTAACTACTACTATTTACAACAAACTTTTTTGATTTAAGCTCTATAGCATATAATATTTGCAGCTTTTTAAAACTTTTTGCAAATTTCTACTATACTATATATTAGCTAAATAAAAAAGACTTTAATTTATTACATAAAAGCTAAGTTTTTAATTATATAAAAGTTATATAAGCTTAGTTTAATATATTAACTAGCTCAAATTAAAAAAAATTATAACAGCTTTTTAAAGTTAAAAATAACTTAAACAGACTTTTTTTATTTAAACTAGTACACTTTTTCAATAAGCTTTAAAAAAACCTACAAAGTGAAAAAAATAATATTAAAACTTTTTATACCTATATAGCTTTTTTTATTTAGTTTGCTTTTTAACAAATCATTATATAAAGATATAAAGCTGAGCTATTTAACTTTACAAATGTTTTTTAAACAGTCGATTTTACTTAATTGCACAAAACTTATTACATTTTAATTAGCAAATTAAAACAATACAGCACTATTAGTAAACAAAAATAAACTAGCTAGCACAGTATAAACCCTAACTATATATAGCTTAAAAAAGAACTAAAAAAGTAAGCTACTAAATTTCTCCGATTTGTACTCTATGTTATACTTAAACTAATAAAAACATAAATATTGTTACAAATATACAAGTACAGCCGGAGCTATATTTAACAGAAAACATCTCTTGATTTTAATATTTTTTGCATATGACCGGCAAATAGTACAGAGCATAGATTACTAAGTACAAGGTCTACTTTTTAAGTATACAAACACACACTTGCAAAATGCTTTATATCAAACAGCTTTGCAGCAACTCCGGAAGTGCCAGGCTCAAACGGCGCCAGAAGTGAACATAAATAGGTACACCCGCCGTTTTGAATAGTGGTTAGGCGCTCTTTATTAGGTTGGCGCAAATGGTTAATCTTTTTACCATCACTCCAATGGCTACACGCGATCCTTTAACGCTACGACTGGTGCATGGTATTAGGTAACACTCGACGGAAGTGTGTAGGATACATAGGGCCTCTGGTGATTTGTATAGGAGTAGCCGAAATGATCCGTGGTGCAAACACAGCTGTTTGCATTTAACCAAGTTGCACTGTTTGTCTTATGTGGTCTGTTTTTTTAAATATTTGTTAAATATGCACTGCTTTTATACGACTATTTCATTACACTTTATTTTTTTTTCGATTTGTGCATGTTTAGTTAAACAATAAACTTTGAACATAAACAAAGTATCAAAGTACTAACTGTATTTCTAGCATAGATTGATATAGTTAAACTCTGATTGTTAAGTAATAGGAATTTCGCTTGGGCATAAAAGCATCGTTTTAGGAAGAGACCTAGGAGCTTGGCTAAATAGGGCTCAAGGACGAACATTTAAATAACCCCTCTCTCCTGCTACCCTGCCGAAGCTCTCGCATTAAGCAGCGGCTACTGGTTAGCTTAAGACTTTATTTTCTACTGAATTGTAAAGCAAAAAAGAGAGAACGCGTGGTCAACTTTTTCAGTATGTCGTACTCTGTAGCTGTACGCCGAGAAGTCTATTTTTTGTGGAAGCTAATATTTTTTAGAGGAAATTATTCGCAATTGCGGAAGAGAAGTAAGATCTAAGATGTTGTTAACGACTATGCTTTTATAAGTTACAGGTTCTAGCACCTGAACTTGATCGATATTTTGAAAGATTTATTAAAAGGAACTGCGTACTAGTTTGTACACGTAGGTTTATTTTGCTTAGTCTAAAAGCATACACGTATTAATTATTAAACAACGGCGCAATAATTGATAGTTGGACTAGTACAGGGTTAATAGTTGAACTAGGCCATAGGCCAATTGCAGAATAAAACTAGTGACAATAAACTAATACTAGTTAAGATTTAGTGCTATGACTGCTTTAAAATCGCATGCTTAGCGTGGATATGTACTGACTTTTTAGTTTTATTTTTGCTTATATATTTATTTAAATTTAAATGAGATTCCGAGTTAAAAACGAAAAAATCGAGTGAAAAAAATCAGTAAAAATTTAAAAAGTTAGTTATAAAAAATCAAATAATTAGTTTTATTTAAAAACTAAAATACATTTTATTATATAAAATAATTTTTTAATAAATAATTAATACTTTTTATATATTTGAAAAATTTATATATTTTTTATATATATATTTATTTTTATATTTAAGTTTATATTTATTAATAACTAAAATTAGCTAGTTAATTTAAATATAAATTTTATAATATAAAAATAAATTATTTAAACTTGTTTAAAACATAAAAAATTAAATAAATTATAAATAATATAATAATAATAATTATATTATTATTTATATAATTTATTATTAATTAATTTAACTAGTATTATAATATAATGTTTAAATTAAATATTAATTATATATATATATATAAAAATAAAGTTTATTTATATTTTTTTTTAAATAAAATATAAAATAAATATTTTTATTTATTTATATTTATAAAAGTATTAAATAAAACAAATTTATAATTTTATTGTTGAACCAATAATTTAATAGGACTTATATGTACACACTTGGTGCATATGACTAGGTTTTTGACCAGGACTTTTATTAAGTAACCAAATAGATAAAAAATATAGAGACTTACTAAGATCTACAGGTCCTACAGGTTCTACGCACATATATATGTAAATAACTTATATACGACCTTTTTAGTCGTACTTTTTTTTATAAAATATATATAAATTAATATAAAACTTTAAAACTTAAAAATAAACTTTAAATTTTATAAATTATTTTAAATCTTTTTATATATATATATATAAAAAGTTTTATTAATATTAATTAGTAATTGTAAAATGTAATTATAAATTAACAAAATAAAAAAGCAGAAATTAATTATTATTAAAAATAACTTTTATGTTATATTTTTGATTTTTTTATATAATAGTAAACAAAATATATTTATTATTAAAAGCTAAAAATATATTAAATTAACTGTTAAATAAATAAAACTTAATTATTATAAAGTTGAAGTTTTTTTTATAATAGTTTAATTAATTTTTATATAAAAATTAATAAAACTATAAGCTATTTTATATATTTAACTTTTTAACTATTTTATTTATTTTATAATTTTTATTTTTTTACTTTTTATAATTATATTAACATTAATAACAAAAGTAGCAGTAGTAACAACAGCTATAACAGCAAAATAAATTTAAAATAATAATTTAATAACTTTATATAATAAAAATAATTTTATATATAAAAAAATAGTTAAAAATAATAAAATTTAAATAAAAGTTTAAAAAAAAAAAACAAATTTAAAATATTAAAATATAACTATTAATTTTAATATATTTTTAAAACTTATATAATTAACAATATATTTTATATAATATTTATATAATTATA